>PVLA01008145.1:80841-93090 GCA_004027455.1 Hydrochoerus hydrochaeris
AGTTTTTAATTTCCTGATATTCTCTTTGGATCTGTTTCATATATTCTAGATTTTGTTTATATTCTTCATCAAAGGCTTCTCTCCTTTCTCTGGGTTCCTCTATTCTTTCATTTGTGTCTACTTGAGGATTACCCAGGACTTCTTTTATTAATCTTCTTATATCTTGCTTCACCTGAGTTAGAATTTCAGATTTAAATTCACGATGAGTTCACGGATGTATTTCTTTATTTCTGATGAGGCTGTCTCTGATATTACAGGTTTGCTGCTCTCAACCTCCTCTGCATTTACCTATGTTGGACTCACTTTCCCTGGTTCCACAGTTGGGGGCCTTTTGCTCTTTCTCTGTCTTGTCATGTTTTCGGTCCCCTTCAGACAGCTGGGTGGTGGAGGTCTCTGGGCCTTTCCTATTGCTTACAATTTTTCTGCAGTGCATTTGCTAGGGAAGTACCATCCCCCAGTCCACCACGGATATGCAAGTTGCAAGCTGAGAGCTGTCTCCTCCCCCTACACCAGTCAACCAGTTTATGCTTCAACAAGTTTGTGTGTTCCCTGGGGACGCCACTGGCCCAGAAAAGCCTCATCCCTGGCTATTGGGTTTCAACCAGGGGCATGGCCCAGCCCGAGCAGATCCCACCAATCTGCTTTGGACTAAGAGTCATTAGTGGATGCTGCCTCGGGTTTTGATTCAAGACATCCCTGCCCAACTCCAAAATGTCGCCCAGCCAGTCTTCCCAGTTTGGGGATTCCAGTTCCCATCACTCACCAAAGTTTGTGCAGCTCGACTGGCTGTTTCCACTCCCTGCCGCAGCACCTCCTCCAGCAGAGGGTCTGGAGCTCACCAACCCCCGCTCTCAGCAGGGCCACGATCTCAGCTCGATCGTGAGTCACCGGACTTTAAGACGTACCAGTACAGTGATCGGGGCTTGCCCAGCTCCAGCCCTCTGTCCGTGCTTCCTTTTCTTCTTTCTTTTTCTTTTTCCTCAGTTTCTTCCTGGCTTGTGAGAATTCCTCTCCATTTGTCTGGCTTTCTCCATGTTGCCAGATTCCAGCGTCTGAGTTGTTTTTATTTTTTTTTTCCTCAGAGAGGCTCTATCGCGCTGCCACTCAGTCGGCCATCTTCTAACTTATGTACTTTTGCAGATAATTAGTGACTGCTCTGTCTGAAAAGCACATACCAATTCTCTCAAAGAAGTGAGCAAACTCTGTATTTCCAGCCATTAAAGTATGTTACAAAATATATTTGAAGGCTCCTTGGTTCTATAAAACAGACTGATTCAAGCCAACTGAGGAAAAAAGTGACTTATTGCTTCAAAACATGTTAACTATTACTGGATTTGGGAATTCTGTCAAGAAACAGAATGACTTCAGAAAAGGTTTCTATCCTTCAGGGTGAATCTGAACTTTCTCTTGTAGTTCACATAGTCTCTGTTACTTGGAATCCTTAATTTCTCCTACTTTGGTGCATTTCCTGCTCCAGAATTTCCTGCTTCAGATTTTAAAGGAACTAATTTTGTTGCTTGGCTCATTATTATTTCTCTGCTTGACAGAGAGTTTTTACCAGTCTTTGGCCAGGCTTAGGAGTGAGTTTTGTGCCCTCTCAGTCTATTCAGTGGTCACTCTCCCATTCCCAGACAATCACCCAGAGCTTCACTTGCTGCTGCAAACCTCAATTACATTAGGATGTTGACTGGGGTGGGCACCACAACTGACCTGTCTGTTTCACAGCACCCTAAGAGTGACTCAACTTCTCTCTCAATACTTACAAAGTCATCATCACTTTTCAGAATATAAAGGAACCATTATTTAGTAAGCAATATGTTTTGTGTTTGCTATTATGTATTGTAGGGCTGGGGATGTGGCACAATGGAAAAGTTGTCAGCTTGCACGCACTGGCATGGCTGGGGCATGGCTGAACTGAGAAGAAAGAGACACCTCAAAGGGCAAGATAAGGCCACAACTGAGGACACCTGGCTCCAACTCTAATTAAAAAGATAGAGACTATAGCTGCAGGCATTTCACTCCTGTAGTGAAAGTCAACCTGTTGACTTTCTGCTAAGATACTTCTCCTAAATTAACATAATCTGTTACTTGAAAAAGTCCTTGAACCACTCCCAAGGTCCTGCTCAGTTTTGTGCATTATCCACTCTGACTCCTTGCTTGTTTGAAAACTAAATAAATATAAGCCGCCCAGAGACATTCTTGTGTCAGCCCCCCAGAGTGTTGAACTCTGTTAGAGGATTTTGATCCTCCTGGAGCCCTAAATCATATCTCTTGTCTCATTTATTTAAGCCTTCATTGTACACTCCTGTGGGAGATTGGGGATCTCAGCTGGGTCCCTGATAATACATGGTATATCTTATCTCATTGAATCCTCTAATCATCTCTGCAAAGTAGCCATTATTCCTATTTTACATATAAGGAAAGTGAGGAACACAGTGGTTATGAATCCAAGCTAAGGTGGTAGATCTTGGTTTCAAATTCAGAGTGTGCTTGGTTGAGACCTGTGCATTTTCCCTATTCCATGTTACCTTTGCCAACACCCTGAAGACAATGCCAAGGCATGCCTATCTTAGTTATCAATGGTTATTGAAGAGAATTTCCAATTAGAGAACTTTTCTATTAGGGAACAGTTTAAGAATAAAGTCAAATGAGAAGGGGAAGACAAACGACTAGAGACAAAGTTGTGTGTTGACTTTAGGTTGCAATAGAAAAATCGTTTCCTTTAGCAGCTGGCCCTTCAGATGGCCTCATCATGACCAACGGGGTGGCATGCATGAGTAGTGAGAAGCTAACTTACACAGTCCACAGTGAGTATGCCCCAAGAGCTGCTTCTGCCGTGTTTGTTCAGAACCATTTCAGGCAATTATGGCTATTAGGAGCCTCCAAAACCTTCTCAGCTTCTGTAAGATAAAGTTAAATCCTTTTAAAGGTAGAAATTTAAGCACTTTGTTTAAATGCTTCATTGTGGTCAGGAAAATTGAGCCTATCAGGAAAACTCAGTTACTTTTTTATTGGTATATTTTAGATATACGTAATGATCACATCCACCACAGGGAATTTGTACCTGTACATGATCATGATATATATATATTTTGTACCGGGGATTGAACTCACAACCTTGCACTTGCCAGGCAGGCACTTATGCTGCTGAGCTAGATCCCCAATCCGACATGATATATCTTGATTCTTCTTCTTTTCCCATTCTCATTCTCTCCTTCAACTTCCCCTACCCTTCTTATTTACAAAGCTTTGTTTCTATTTTTTCCTGCTATTTTCTTTTTTTGTCTAGTTCTTCATTCATTAATATGCTTTGCAGAGAGGATAATAGCATAGAATCTAGAAAATGGCTGAAAAAGGAGATTAGAGTATGTATTTACACATTAGCCTATCATTACCTAAATAACAATTCTCCAGCTCTTTCTCCTTCAGCCTTCAATGCCAATTATAACTTTTAGTGTTTAAAATCCCCAAAATAGATTAGTTCCAGCCTCCCCTGTGTTTGACCAATGCTTTGCCTTGTGGGTAGATTTCATTATTACTGGGGGAACTAATGGGTGGGAAGAGGAAAAGGTTAGGCTTGGTTAGAAGATTTAAATGCAGGAAAATCTCTATGTGTGGTTTGTCTTAGTCCTTTTTATTGCTATTACAGAATACCACACACTGGGTAATTTATAAGGAAAGAAAGTTATTTAGCTTATGGTTTGTAGCTGGGATTTCCAAGGGCATAGTGTCAGCATCAGGTAATGCTTTTGTGCTGTGTGGTACAAGACAGAGACAATGAGAGAGCCTGTGAAGGACCTCACTTTTATAACAACGCTACTCCATAAGAGCTAGCCCAGTTGAATTAATGGCCTTAATCCATTCATGAGGTGAAGTGCTCATGACACTGTCCATCAGGCCCTCCTTCCCAACATTAAAATGCTGAGAATTAAGATTCCAACTTGTGAGATCTAGAGAGATACATTTGAAAATTAGCAGTGTTGAAACTCCACTTTTGCTGTGATATCTATAATATTGAGATTATCACATGCACTTTCTTTAATACATGATCTTGAGTTGCATCCATTTACCTACAAGAGCCTCCAGATTATCCTACTTTATAGCAGGGTAACTTTCCATAGTATGAAAATACCATATCTTTTTTATCTATTCTGTGATTGATGGGCAAGTTTCCCTTGTTTTTTTTTCAGGTTTCCTGTCATGTGGAACAATTGTTTTTTCTCCTTTGATTTTCAGTCTATGAATTTCCTTTTGAGTTAAATGTGTTTCTTGTATACAGCATATTGATGAATGTTGTTTCTTGATCCACTCTCCCAGTGTTTTATTTTTAATTTGGTGAATTGAGGCCATCTATAATTAATGGTTACAACTGGCATACATTGATTTGTCTCTGCCCTACTATCCTCCTCTTGTTTGGCTTCCACTTTTCCCTTTCATTCATTTACCTGTCCTGTTTGGTAATCCTCCTCTGCTGCTGTTCCTGGAACCATGGTCATCTTTATCTCTCTCTAGAATATCCTTTAGCACTCTCTGTAGGGTTGGTTTGGTAGTCATAAATTCCTTCAGTTGTTCTTTATCATGGAATTATCTTATTTTTCCATCAATTTTGAAAGATAATTTTGCAGGATAGATCAACCTGGGTTGGAAGTTGTTTTCTTTCAGAGTTTGAAACACTTCTCTCCAAACTTTTCTTGACTTGATAGTTTGTGTTGATAAATCTGCTGTGATTCTGATTGATTTTCCTATATAGGTGATCTGCTTCTTTTGTCTAACAGCTTTTAATACTCTGTTCTTGTGCTGAATTTGTGGGATCATATATATATATATATATATATATATATATATATATATATATATATCTGGGTGTAGATTTATTTTGGTGATGGCTAGTTCGAGTTCTATATGCTTTTCTTATGTGTGTGCCAGTTCCTTTTCCCATGATTGGGTAGTTTTCTGCTATTATTTCTGTAAATAGTCTTTTTATTTCATTTGTGTTGACTCCTGCTTCTTTGCTGATAACTGGATTCTTAAATTATTTTTCTTTGTGTCATCTTGCAGCCATTGAATTGCTATTTTCTGATTCCTTGTTATTTTTCAGAGATCTTTCCTTTCATGATAGCTAGCTGCAATCCTGTCTTCAAGGTCTGAAAGTCTACATTCTCTTTCAAGCAGCTTTGCCAGATTTTGATTAACTTTTTAATTTCCTAAATATCTCTTGAATCTGTTTCATTGAGCATTGTAATTCCTTCCTATGTTTTCACTTAAGGTTTCCATCATTCTCCTATGCTCTTTTTTTTTAATCTATGTCTTTTTTAGATATGCTCAGCAATTCTTTCATTATGTTTGTGATTTCTTCTTTTACCTGAGACATTATTTCTGATCTGATTACTTTTACAGTCTCATGAAGTTGTTTCTTTACTTTAGTTGCTATCCTGTAAGAAATTTCAAGTGTGTGACTTCCATTTTCTTCTATGACTATGTTTCCCAGTCTTGTTATGTGTGGGTTGGAGGTCTGAGCTTGCCTTTTGCTCCTTTGTTTTGAAATTCTCCTGTGTTCTTCCTAACAAGCCAGTTGTGGGGTCCCAAGCATTTCCCACATTGGCTGCTCCTCTGTGGCGTATGTAAGTTAGAAAGGCATCTGGTTTCTCTGAACTCAGGTTCCCAAGGATGCAGGAGGGCATGGGACTCTTCTCCAGACCCATGCAGCTACACTGAGGCTTCCCCAATGGCCAGGGGTGCAAGGTGATAATGCTGTTTCTTCTCCCAGCCTGTGTGTCTACACTGGGACTCCTCTGATGGCGGCAGGCACACAGAAGTATGTTTGTTCAATTCTCCCAGTAGGCACTGGCTACCCAAAGGAAGCAAGGGTCTCCAATGGCAGCCTGCAGGTGCATGGAATGTATCTAATTGCATCTCCCTGCCCATGCTGGCTGCCTGTAGGAAGTGAGCCTTCTGATAGTAGCAGCGGCATGTAGGGGTGGATCTGGCTGCCCACCTCCACCCTCTTGAGTCATTGAATAATCCCCTCCTCAAATCCCCTCCTCAATAAATGCCAAGGTTCTAAGTATTTTGCTTTTTTGGATGCTATTATGAAAAGTGTTATTTCCCTAATTTCCCTCTCAATGAGTTTGGTATTCATGTACAGACATGCTATTGATTTTTGAGTGTTGAATTTGTATACAGCTACATTACTGATTTGGTTATTAATCTTAGAAGTCTTTCAGTGGAGTTTTTGGGGTCTTCTGTGTAGAGTATCATGTCATCTGTGTATAATGATAATGTCTTCCTTTCCTAGCCTTATTTCTTTTGTTTAAATGCTCTGGCTAATGCTTCCAAAACTATGCTGAATAAGAGTGGTGACAGTGGAGATCTTTGTCTTACTCCCCATTTTGACTGAAAACTTAAAATTTGGGCTGGGGATTTAGCTCAGCAGCATAAGTGCCTGCCTTGCAGGCATGCTGTTGCGAGTTTGATCCCTGGTACCGATAAAAAAAAAAAAAAAACTTAAAATTTGTCCATTTAGGATGATGTTGCCTGTTGGTTTGTCATAGATGGCTTTTATTGGATTGAGATAAAGATCATATATTCCAATTTTCATTAGGGTTTTTATCATGAATGTGTGTTGGAGTTTGTCAGATGCTTTTTCTACATCTACAGAGATGATCATATGATTCCTGTCTTTGGCTTTGTTAATATGGTGTATTACATCTATTGATTTGCATGTGATAAACCACCCCTATATTCCTGGGATGAATCCTACTTGGTTGTGGTGTGTAATCTTCTTGATGATTGTCATGGTTCATGTCAGCGGCCCCCAAGCCTCATGCCTTTGCATTATGCATTTGTAATTGGTTCATTATCTAGTGCTTGGATTGGGGGTGCGAGTGCTACACTGGCCTAGGGGTGGAGCCAGGATGTGATGTAATGGCAGGAAGAAGGCGTGTCTCTCTCTCTGTCTCTTGCTGGTTTCTGCCTTGCTGTTTGCAGCCACCATGAACTTGGAGCCAACTGAGTATGGACTGAAACCTCTAAAAACTGTAAGAAATAAACCTTTTCTTTCCCAACTTTGGACATCAGGTATTTTGTCTCAGTGACAAGTAAAAAGTAACTAAGACAATGATTTACTGCATTCTGTTTGTCAGTATCTTATTGAGGTTTTCACATCTATGTTCATTAGGGAGATTGGCCTGAAGTGCTCTTTCTTAGTTGAGTCCTTCTCTGGTTTTTGTATCAGGGTAATGTTTGCTTCCAGGAATGAATTTGGAAGTATTGCTTCTCTTTCAGTTATATTCAAGAGTTTGAGAAGTAGCAGCTCAGGGAGAAAGTGCTGTCTGCCACCTCCTTTTTTGTTTGAAGTCTCTCTTTTTGCTCTCCCTAGGTGCTTTAATTCTCACTTCAGATCCTTCCTGAGTCCTGTGGAACCATCTCTATCCTTCTTCTCCTCTTCATGTTGCTATATTCCAGTGTCTGAACACCAGATCTAAAAGAGGTTTTTTCTCTGCTCTTTGCCACTCCGCCATCTTCCCCTAAACTCCAGTTCTTGGAGATTCAACATCCAAGTCCATAATTCTCCTGCATCTTCCACAAATCCAAGCCTTCCTTACTTCTGTAATTCAAGGTCCACATTGCTAAGGATGCATTTATTTCTTTTTACTGTTTTACTCAACAATAACCCTGTTAAATCATATTTATCCTTCATTGTCATATATCTTATAACATTTAAAAAATTTATTTATTCTTGCTGGAATACTTTCTCTAAGACTCTTTATTAAAAGAATATTTTTAGACAAATCTATTGAGGCCAAGAATGTCTAAAATCACTTTTACTGTGTCTTTAAAATAAATAATGCAAGCTGGGCATGGTGACTCACACCTGTAATCCCAGCACTTGCGAGACTGAAGCAGGAGGATCCTTGTGAGTTTGAGACCAGCCTAGACTACAAAGTGAGTTCAAGGCCAGCTTGAACTGCATAGTGAGACCCTGTCTCAAAAAGACAAAAATAAATACATAAATAAAATAAAATAAATAATGCTTTTACTAGATCTAAATTTATAAATACAATTAGAAAATGATCAAAATACACAAGGAGACATTATACCAAAGAACATATATAGAGACAAATAAACACATGAAAAGATGTTAAACATCTTTAGACACTAAGGGAATGCAATTAAGATAGTAACAAGATACCACTACACATCTATTAGAGAGATAAAATGAAACAGAATGAAAATACCAAATATTACTGAGTATACTACTGAAACTTTCACACATTTATTGATAGGCAGGAGAAATGATATAGTCACTTGGAATATAGTTCAGCAGCAGTTTTCTCCAAATCAAAGCAAAATTTACTCTACTCAGTTTTACTACTCAACTAAATGAAAATAGCTGCCTACATAAAAATCTGAACAGAAAATATTCCCAGAAGCTTTGTTTGCAGTAGCCCCAAACTTGGACCAAACAAAATACCTTTCTATAGGTAAATAAACTATGGTACTTCCATAGTCAGCAGCAATAAAAAGAAATGAACTACTGAAATACAGAAGAGCTTGAATGAATGTCCAAGGCATTATATTCTTAAAAAAAATATCTTCAGGATGTTATACACCATACGATTCTGTACATACTACTCTCCCACTGCTAAAAGTCTACAGATAGAGAATAGATCAGTGGCTGCCTGCGATTAGGGATGTTGAGTATGTGTAACTGTGGAAGGCTAGTGCGTATGAGATCTTTGTGATGATGATGCTTCTGTTTCTTCTTAGCTGTGGGATGATACATATGATAAGTAGGACAGAATTATTTTTTAAAATTATTATTTGAATACACATAAAGGAAATTCTAAGGTCTGCATTATTTTCTTCCTACTGTTTGAAAAAATTACTCAGAAGACTTTTCTCTAGTGTTGCTGATGAGAAGTATGGTATCAAGGTGGCTGTTGCATTTTTGTAGATGATATGCTCTTTTGTATCTCAAATTTCTAAGTTGTCTAGGTGACTGCCAACTAATAAAGAATTCC
Organism: Hydrochoerus hydrochaeris; assembly: GCA_004027455.1. NCBI lineage: Eukaryota > Metazoa > Chordata > Mammalia > Rodentia > Hydrochaeridae > Hydrochoerus > Hydrochoerus hydrochaeris. Next base: position 89,865 of record PVLA01008145.1, read on the forward strand.
ACTTCTCTTTGTCCTGGCTTGCTGACATGATGCTTCAAAAGTCTTTAATGCTTTTGTTACTCATAGTGGGCCCATATATACCTTTTAGAGGAGGACTTGTCATTAGACAGACCAACCATATCATTAGAGGGCTTGATGGAGACAGTTTGACCTTCAGGAAGGTTAGAGATGGCTGGGGGTTGACTTCAGTCATATGGTTAATGATCTAATCAGTCATGACTGTGTAATGAAGCTCCAATGAATGCTTTGATGTCTAGCTTAGTGGAGCTGCCTATTCAGTGAAAACATTAATATGTTAGAAGAATGCTGTGCCTTGATTCTATGTGGTGAGGTCATGGAAATTATGTGTTTAGTGACCTGTGAGACACGCCTCCAATTTTTTTTCACTTTGACTTTTTTCAGTACTGCGGATGGAACCCAGGACCTCACACATACTAGGAAAGTCCTTCGCTGCTGAGCTATATTCCTAGCCCTTTTTATTTCATCTTGAGACAGCTATATTATCTAGGCTGATTTTGAATTTGTTATCTGCCTGCTTCAACCTCCCAAGTAGCTGGGATTACAGGAATGTGTCATGATGTCTGGCTATGATTTGCATTCTTTGTAAGTTTAATCCAAACAACATTTTCCTGGTTCTGTGAGTCAGTTTAGTAAATGGTCAAAGTTGAGGATGTTGTGAAACTGAAATTTGTAATGAGTCAGTCAAAACTGTGGGTGGCCTAGGGAGCCATTGAAGTTGCACCTTGCTTCTAAAGAGAGAGAGTGATTTTACAGAGAACTAAACTCTTAACTAATAGAATCTGCACTAATTCCAGTAGTTAGTGCCGGAAGGGAGTTGTAGTTGGTAGAAAGAATAGTGGCCTTTTCTTAATTACCCATTGTGCTTTTTATTTGACTCACTCATCCTAATGTTTTTCACTTTTTGTTCTGGGACATTCTTAGTAGTTTGTCTTTCATGTATTTCTTGTCTTCTGTTTTTCCTCTTCCACTGAGACTCTTCTTGTAGGCACTAGGTGCCATGTATGAAGTTTATTGGGAGGTGACAAGTGTTGCTGGGCTAGCACCTGGTGGGGAATGAAGAAAGCAAAAGTAGTCAGGGGAAAAAGTTAGGCTGTTTTGTGGTCACTGCAAAGGACTTGACTGTTCTTCTCATTGAAATTAAGGGGGATCCCTTAGAATTGTCTACCATTAAGGCTCTACTAGTCATTGGATCTAGGTTGTCCTCCTAAGTATAAAGCATATCTTTTCATCTGAACTAGAGAGGGCCTCAACTGAGAGCTGTAATGCACCAGTGCAGCCTTCAGAGAGTACAGAGGAAATATGCACTTTATTACTGAAAGGAGAGAATCTTGTTTTATGGTTGGCACACTGGAGTCTGTGGGTCAAATCCAACTCACCATTTGGTTTTATTAGAAAAATTTACTTAGTGCTCTAATGTATGTGTGTGTGTGTGTATGTGTGTGTGTACTTCTCATGGTCTTTCCTGTGTTCATGTTTATTTCTGTGGCTCTTTTGTTTTTCTTTAAAGTATACCAGTTGTATCTAGATTAGGACCCAACATAATGACTGCACCTCAACTTCAACTTTAAAAGACTATTTCCAACTAAGGTCAGACTCACTCGTGTTAAGGATTAGGAATACAACCTTTCTTTGGGGGAGTACAGTTCAAACTGTAACAGTCAGAAAATATCATTTTCCACTGGAGGACCCTTTCCCGGGGTGAAATCATGTATGCATGCTGCAGGAGCGACAGTGAGTGAAGCTGCTCTGTCTCAGTGGGAGGGGAGCCTGATGGGCAGCTGTTGCACTGGAGACTCCTTCATTTGTCGGTCTAGTAGCCAAGAGCCAGGAGGCAGCAGATGTCTGCCAGACCCTGAGGGTAAAAGCCCCTTGGAATTGCTAAAGTTTATCTACTAACCACCTTAGCAGACTTGTGTAAGTTTCATATCTTTCTTCAAAAAGGAAGAGAATCCAGTGCCATAAAGACATCCATAATGCAGCCAAGTGACTCACAGCCAGCAGTGCTCTTTGTGGTTTAGGAAGCCCTTGTCATCTTCCCACCAGTGCATTCAATTATTTTCTAAAAGTGCTTTATTCTCAGAAGGCCTATTTTTAAGTTTTATTTTCTTTTTGACAAATAATTGTATATATTTTTGGGGTACAGTGTGATGTTTTGATACATACATAGGAATTAGGCTAATTAGCATATCCATCATTTCAAATACATATCATTTTTTTGTGGTCAGAACATTTAAAATTCTCTCATTTAACTATCTTAGAATATATAAAAGGATCCATGCTTCTCACAAAGCATTATCTATTGCAAAAGATAACCCCTGGTGGATACGTAGAGAAAGTTATCTTCAGAAAAATAATGGCCCAAGCTTAAACATCAGCTTCTCAAAGGAAAGGGCTGGTGGAAGTCACAGTGGGGCTTTGGAAATTTCTATGGGTAAATACTCTCACCAGAGTATTTCAAACAACTAATTTGAAGTCACTGAACAGAGTTGGGAAGAAACGTGTGCAACCACTTCCCAGGGTGTGAAGTGACAGCCTATTACTAAATATCTCAATAGTGTGTGGGGGTGATGGTGGCAAACACGTTAGTTGAGATCTGCAAGGAAGGTGTTTTGGAGTATGCAAGATGAGTGTAATTTGATTCTATTGCCATAAGACCACATGGTTTTAATAATTTCTTGCTGTCTCTGTAGACTGAGTTCCTGAGGGCAGAGAATGTGTCTTTGTAGTGTTCCTATAGCTATATCTCACAAGTGCTTGTTGAATGAATTAAAAATAAATGGAAACAAACTCAAAGAAACATCCAAGAAACAAAAAATTCTATTGAAAGCATGCAAAACTGCCTAAAGGAAGCTGAGGATAGGATTTCGGACCTTGAGAACAGGATCACATTTAGTGATCAGGAAAGGATAGAACTTTTAAAAATAACAAAGCAGCATGAAATGACAATCCAGAAGCTTCATGATGGTGCCAAGAGCAACAATATAAGAATAATGGGCACTAGTGAAAATACAGGAGTCCAGGCAAATGACATACATAAAGTATTTACAGAAATAATAGCAGAAAATTTCCCAAACATGGGGAAAGAATCTGATATGCAGATAAGTGAGGCATATAGAACACCAAACAGTCACAATCAACATAAATCCACACCCAGACACATAATAATTAAGATCTCAGACATACAGCATAAAAACAGAATATTAAA
>PVLA01008146.1:0-92956 GCA_004027455.1 Hydrochoerus hydrochaeris
TTCTTTCTTTCTTTCTTTCTTTCTTTCTTTCTTTCTTTCTTTCTTTCTTTCTTTCTTTCTTTCTTTCTTTCTTTCTTTCTTACCAAGCTCTCATAATATGGTCCAGGCTGGCCTTGAATGTGCTATGGAATCCAAGTTTGCCTTAAGCTCACAATCCTCCAGCTTGTACACTGCTTATTTTAAAATAATTATAGATAAAATGTTGCAAAAATAATAAAGTGGTCCCCTAGACCTTCACTCAGTTTTCCTCAATATTTCCCTCTTTCCTAGTTTAAGGTCAAGTCCAGTATTACATAAGAAAGGAGTGAGTATTTTGTATTCCCATGACTGGTTTCTTGTTTTTCTTTATGTGCACAAAGACTATAAGTAGAGGCAATCTTATCTGAAGTTTAATGAGCATGATCTTTAAATCTCAGTACAATGTATATAAAATATGATTTTTAGATTTTTATTGATAAAAGTGATCTTTAAAATGAAATTTTGTTGATCGAGCCATTTCTTGAATGCCTTTCAGATATCTTAGCAAGCCTCATCTCCTTTCCTTGTTACTAGTTCATAATTTGGGGATTTTAGTGATTTAGAAGCCTTACAATATATGAGACCTGAACAGAAAAATGTGGGTTGACAGTTTGCTACAACTGGTTATGTTCACTGGCTTTTCCTGAAGCTTTATTTGTATCCCGATTATTATGTAGACCTTGCATGCAGAATAGCTTGGGACAAGTAACAATGACAATGAAAATATATTCTGAGTAAGCAATTTGTTGAATGTATATGTCATGTCAGGAGTAATTCATTTGGACTAAGCCAAAATTCAAAAAAGCAGATAGGAAGAATCCATAAGATAAGAGTTAAAGTATACAGAATAAATATTGAAAGTGGAGACTTATAATGGATTAATTTGAATGTTGAATATTTAATAGCCTTACAGGACAATAGAAAGTGTCTTCCTGTCTCCAGGAATTTGTTTACAAGTTTGGGTTATTACTATATTCACTATAGTTTCATTTCAAATACAGTGTTTAAAAGCTTTCAAACTCACCAACAGGCAGACTTTTATATTATGTTTCTCTTTTCTGAACCTATTGATTAAATGTTGCTTTCATTTTTCTTTAAATGACATTTAGCTTTATTTTGCACACTGTTGCTACCACCTGCCAAATTAAAGGCACCCTGAGAACACAGCATACGTCTATCTTATTTTTATTTTCCAACCTAACAAACTGCATATTTAAATAGGCGCTCTAAAAATGATCTTTAGTGTAATTTTTATTTTTATTTATTTATTTATTTATTTGCAGAGTCTTATGATGTTGTCCAGGCTGCTTGATGGATAGCACTGACCTTAATTCATTGTTTGTTAGGCATTTGGTAAAATGGAAATGACATTAAAAAACATGCTGATTCCAGCTCTGGGAAACCTCTCAGAACAAACAAGAGAACTTACCTCTTTCCACCTAAGAGAAAAGAGTAAAGATTAAATTTATGTTGGAAAAAGAGAAAACCATAAAGCAGTGAAAAGCCAAAGAATTCCTGATTTATTTGTTCCTCTTCTCCAATGAAGGAAGGAAACATACTAAAGAATACAGTCGAGTTCTTCAGTACAGGTTATCGTGCACTTTCTGTGGCCTGAAAACTGTCAAATGACTTGAGACAGCTTCAGAATCGATTGGTGTTTGTGCAGGACCTGTGTACCACGCACCTGCTCTCGTGTAGCTTGATTTCCGCTTCCTAGTACTCCAACGTATGGCTCTTATTAATATCCTGACTGCAAATGTACTGGCCTGTCATAGTCTCATTCTGGTTTAGTTGCGTGATTGTTTAAAAGGTCCTCTTGACAGTAAGATAGAGTACATGTAACATATTAGAGCAATGCTTAGCACACAGTGAATATTTAATGATATTTAATAATAGTAATATTTAATATTAATTTAATAATAACATTAATAATTTAATACTTAGCACATAGTAAATATTTAATGCTTAGCACATATATAGCAAATATTTAATAAATGCGCACATGCCACTTATGATATAAAATAAGGTTGTACACATTATTTTGTGAAGAGTAAACTATTTGGACACTGGGAATATGCACTTATCCACTAACTCAAGGAACTAGTTAAGGATCTACATGTTAGCACCTTTGAAAAGAGGTACTAGCTGATACCACACTTTCAACTATTAATTCAAAATTACTACAGTACTGCTGGCTCATCACTGCTGAGGAAGCTAATTGCAGGAACTAATTTTATTGAGACAAACTTCACTGTGCAGAAATAAAATATTGAGCTGAGTTTATGAAGGTAGAAATCAGGCAACCGGGTGCCAGGGAAATAAGGATGATAACATGAGGTCCCTGTGCATTGATGTGTCACTGTTATGACATTGAATGCCACACACTTCAAGTGTGTGTGTGTGTGTGTGTGTGTTTTATACTTTTAGCCTCCTCTATCTCCCAAAAATAAAACCCTTGGAAAATCAGACACACTGGAGAACAGTAAATATGAGTTTAGTATAAGGTACTAAGGAAGTATCAGTAAGTAGAACAGAAATACATACTGCCAGTGTTTTTTTTTCCTCTTCAAGTAGTAGGGTTTTTTTGTTTGTTTTGTTTTGTTTTTACTGTTACGTGAATTTATTGCCAGCAAACCATGCCACAGCCTGAGAAACTGAACTCCTATGTTTATCTATAGAAGAACATGGTGATAATCTCAGCACTGTCTTCAAAGATATATTATATGCAGCTTTCTACAAAAGAAAGGAAATGTATTATTTTTTCCATGCTAGTTAAGCTTGGATCTTCCTGGTCTATAAAATATCAGTATCTATGAATTGTACTGAAACCTACTGCATGGTTTTGAGATGATTCTTCTGTACACTGGGGATTTGGCTTCAAACTCAACATTCTTTTTCTGCATGAGTGCTTAGCCTGCATTTTCACAACTCAACATGTAAACTTTGTACTACAGTCATGAAGAATGTCATTTTTGAGAAGGCAGACAATAATGACTTTAACCATTCTAATATATGTAGATAAAACTTTCCCCATCAATGTGGAGTAAAAGTTAAAAATATTTTTCTTTAATGTCAATATTTCTAATATCTAGTAAGAAAAATAATAAAATGTATGATATTTTATCTTATTAACATGTGGCATTATCTTCACTGTGGAACAATTGTAGAATGAACAACTTTTCCTGCATTGTTTGTTTTTGTTTTTTTGGTCCTGGGGATCGAACTCATGACCTCACTTGTGCTAGGCAGGTGCTTACACAGCTGAGCTAAATCCCCAGCCCATTCTTGTGTGATTTTAAGGATAATATTTTGCATATATATAATAGCCAGTTTTTAAAAAGAGATGCATACAAAATTATCATTGATACCTCTCAATTCTGGCTGCTTTTCATAACAAAAACTAGATTTATCTTTCTTATAATACTGGACAACCAGAAAACTGAACAAAACATGTGAAGTATTTGATTGCAAACATTATACAAAAGATAGCCCAAGGCCATGAGTCAGAAGGAAATGGAAATCTGCTGGAATTTGTAACTACCTTAGCTCTTGTCTGGAAGAATCGTCAAGATTATTGTGCAGGAAGAGGAACATAAAGAGAGCATGAGTTAATTGAAAGGACAGTATTTAGTTCTAAAGCGATGAGTGAGATGAAATTTCACAGCACATGGTAAGTAGATGGAAAAGGAGAGGAGGGAAGAGCTTTTAATATCTTCATGCTGTCGACTTGATTCTGTGACTAGAAAGTAAACTACACATATATGTGCTGAAATACTACATGTTTTAAGATCTCTGGGAGACCTGTAAGTAAATGTTCACCATGTTTGTTCAGGACTGTGGTTTGTTATAGATTTGTCCATTCAGAGTAAAGGAAGCTTCATAAATACCTAGGACATTCTGTAAAGACCATAGAGATGGATAAGCTACTCCTGAAGCAAAGGCTAGTCTACATCAGCCTTGAAAGGGGAACTAATTCAAAAATTGCCTCACTGCCTGCCAGAATAATCCTCAGGACATTTCTAATGTAAGGAAAATGAAGAAACTCAAACATATCTAACCAATAATTATCAGACGTAAACAAAAGCATGAGATATGACATAGAACCAGGATAAAAATTTTTGCCTAATAGGAAAGGATTCAGAAATATCAGAAGATTGCCAGGCATGATGGCTCACTCCTCTAATCCCAGCACATGGGAAGCTGAGGCAGGAGGATCTCATGAATTCAAAGCCAGCCTGGGCTACATAGTGAGTTCAAGGACAACCTAAACTACCTAGTGAGACTTTCTCAAAAAATCTTTAAAAAGTTAATAAATAAAAGTCAGAAGATGAAATTGGCAGAAAATGACTTTAAAAACATAAGTATGCATATATATATATATATATATATATATATATATATATATATATATGATTAATAGAAGACATAGCAACAGAACAAAATACAGTTCCTAGAATTAGGAAACCCAACTTGTTATATGAAAACATTTACTGAGTGAGATACAGGACAGAAATATTGATCTGAGACGTCATGAGAGAAACAAAATCATTAACTTGAATTAAAACCTATCTAAATTGGAACACAGATAAAAATATTGATGACAGTATGATGTTAGTATGAAGCCACATGAAGCAGTCTTTAATTTTTGACAAAGGTGCCAAAATATTTCAGTAAGAAACCAAATCTTTCAACAAATGATGATAAGATAACCATATAAAAGAATAAGCCTCAAAATTTTACTTTTTATAAAAAATAATTAAGGAAATTATAAAAAGAATCCTCATGAATTTGAGATAGGCAAAGAACTTTCGACAGAACACTCAATCATAAATTAAGAAGGAAACAGATTGATTTGTTGGCCATTACTAACATTAAAATCACTTTTCTAAAGGAAACAGTACTTTATTAAGTATATAAAAATGCAACCATCACTGGAAAAATGAGAATACTTATATCTCTGAATATATAAAGAACATTTAATAAGATCACACAAAACTTAATATAAAAGAAAATGTGCAAACGATTAGGACAGACACTTTATACAGAATAGATATTAAAAATAAGTACATAGAAATGAACCCAATATATTAATCATCAGGGAACTGAGAATTGAACATAATGAATTAACACTGTGGAACAAACCAATGGTTAAAATTTAAAAACTGCAATACTGAATATTGGCATTTGTGAACAACTGCTATTCTCAAATGTTATCACCTTTTTGAAAATAGTTGGAACGTTTACATATTTATAAAGAATTTTCCTCCTTTATATTTGCTCAAGGAAAATGAGAACACACATCCACATAAACACTTGTAGTAAATATTTTTACTGTCTTCATGATTTCCAAAAGGTGTAAACAACTCAAATATTCATCAATTAATAAATGAGTATATCATAATATAACCACAATAGAATGCTGCAGTAAAAAGAAAAGCTATTATTATTTGTAACAACATTGTTAAATCTCAGGGTCATGCTAAAAAGAAGTCATAAAAAACATTAATACATCTGAGAAAGACTTGCTAAAAGAACAAACATATACAACTTCATTTCATTTATATAAAATGTGCAACTAATTTATACCAATAGAAAATAAGTCAGTGGTTGCCCTCTGCCAACTGAGATATATTGGTTTTCTAAGGTTTTTTTCTTGACACATGCATAGAATGTTCTATGGAATTATGGCACAGGGGTAAAGGGAACTTTTTGTAGAGACACATAAGGCCTACATCTTGCTATGATGTGTTAATGTTTGTTAAATTCATTTAAATGGTTAACTCTTATTTTATGTTCATTGTACTTTAATAAATTTGACTAAAAAGATCAAACCATCCATAATTCTATACCCAGTGGTAATCACCAGCAACACTACATATTCTCACTGAGAACTATTTAAATGAAATGTTTGGTTATATAATTAAAATAAATTTTTGTAAAATAAAGTTTTTGAGGATTGTTTGTACCTTTCTTTCTTTCTTTAAAATAAACTAGTAATAGAATAGACCAGAGTTTGAACAGTTTTAAAGTTCTTCATACATATATCCAAATGATTAAGAAATATATTGCAAATTGCACTTCACTCATACATTTAACTAAGTATTGAAAAAATTAATCACAATTTATGTCTTGTCTTTACCTGCATCATAGCCCATCAGGAAATGTTTCGTCTCTACCTTGAAATATATTTGACAGTATATTACAAACTTCAGTGACTTCTTTAGGTCCTCTCTAGCACTGTTCACAGCGTTTTCAATATAAATTCCTGTGTTATATGCATTACATCTGAGTGATATGCTAAAGGAGATCTGAGGCATAAAAATCCATCAAATTTAGAGGGTGAAGGAAGATAATGGAACCACATACTGAACAGTCGTGGCTGGGAAAACAGTGCTTTTTCAAATTGTTGTCTGGACTATTATTTTAACTCTGCTTCTCAGGAATACATTTTGACTAAAACTTAGAGAAATGACACAGTTTACTTCCCTTTATTTTCCAGTAGTTGAGTTCTAGTCATCTATCTCTCACCTTGAATCACCTAGGAAGAAAACAATGCAAAGGGAGCATTCACCTCACTTAGGAGAAGGCTGCCCGCGAGCTGTTGGAAACTGCAGCGTTCCTCTGTGGGAAGACCACTACTGCAGGTGACTCAGGCGTCCGGCTCTTGGAGCACTGTCACAGTGTAGTTATAAGCACATGCGTGCACGACCCTGCAAAGCGGAAACATATTAAGGTTTTCCAGTGAATTTAATGGCCCATAGCAATAATTTATATTCAGAGTTCTCAGATTCTGGGCAGGATTCTGTCTTCCAGTTTTTGTTGCAAGTTTGTGAAAATAGGTGTGTACTTGGTTTAAGAATCCAAACTGAACAGGATCTTTTTTCCTTAATAATTATTTATCCTTATGTGATCATTATTTATTACTCACTTTGGCTTTCTGTTTCAAATTAAGTTTTACTAATTAAAAAGGCAAAGTAGTTCCAGCAGAACTATTAAAATGAATATATCAGAAACAGGTATAGTGGACAGTAGGGTTACATTATAATTCCTGAAACAGGATAAAGAGTTGAAGGAAAACCTCAACAGCAGCGAAATTAGCTTATGTTTATGTGTTAGCTCTGGGGCAGAAGTCCTTACAACATTCTCAAGAGTTATTTCTCTGTGTAATATTGAGAGAAAAATTACTGTTAATTGAAAATCAGTCACTTGCTAAACTATTGTGCTGAGTGAATTACATTCATTATTTATCCATCTTGTGGGAAAAGTCCAAAGAAATGGCATAGTCGATCAAGGATCCCCATGTGCCAGTGTTGATCTGAATCTCATCAGCAAGTGCTGGGCACCAGGGAGAAAAGAGGCTTCATTTGCATCCTGCCTCTTCACTTTGTCACCTCCTTTCAATGTGTATTTCTCATGTTCCTTCTATCAGAGAGGATAGTAATATCTGGGGGCTTTAGAATCTCAAGATGGTGAAATAAACAATAGGTAAAGTTTTTATTTTAAATCTGTCAGCAGAAGTGTAGCTCAGGTTAGCTTAAAGTGCTGAAAGGCATTAATTCAATGACCATTTATATGTATTATATTTTAATAGTTTTTATTAGAGAGAAAAATTCTTAATCTCTTACAATTAGGAGAACTGTTATTGCTCAAGGAGAAATTCTTTGCAAGGATTTAGGATAGTCTTTTTAAAAAGATGTGAGACTGTTTTAACAGAAAAGCCCACACTGATAACTGTGATTAAGTAAGGTCAAGTTTTATTTTGTTGTTGTTGTTTGGTACCAGGGATCAAACTCATGACCTAGTGCTTGCCGGGCAGGTGCTTATGCCACTGAGCTAAATCCCAGGCCCTTCAAGTGTTACTTTGCCTCAGGTACTGTGCTGACCACTCTACATAGCTCATCCAATTTAACTTCTGGTCTAACTCTGACAGGCAAGTAGAAGCATCTTTGTTTTACAGTAACAAAGTTTTTTTCTTAAATTCATTCATTTATTCAACATATATTTAAGGAAAATGTTTCACGTGCAGGGAAGTATATATGTGAATAATAGAGAAACAAATAATAAGGCGACTTGATATTGCTTGATATTGCTTGTTACCTCATTTGAGAAGCTACATTAGCTCAATGGTTATCTTACTTTATATGGAGAAACTTTCAACTTCAGTGAAATCTTTATCACTGAGAAATATTCATATACTTTATTTTTCACATATGTAGTAGTTAAGAGTACAAGGGGAAAAAAGATAAAGAGAATGTTAGGCTTACGCAATCTTAGTTGTTATAAAATACAAATTTTCTATTAAAATTACACTCCTTGTTCTAATAATAGTTTTGTTTAAGGTGGTAATTATGGAAATGAAAAAATATAAACATGAAAATAGAGATGGGCTTGTCATTTCAAGATTAAAATGTAGGGAAGAACTTTCTGATGAGGACATGTGTAATTATAAATGACTCCAAGAATATTCAGAGACACTTTTTAGAATAACCTTTTTCATGAGAAAAGGAAAAAAGAAGCAAAGATAGGATAGAGCCTTTCTGTGTTCCTATCATGCCACTAACCTTTCTTATTTTATTTGATAGAAATATGAAAGAACATGTAATGTTCTTGACTGAATCATGAGACTTTATTTTTTTTAATTAAAAGGACTTATTTTGGGGATAATATTTACACAGGGCTACTGTACATTAAAGCAGAAAGATGCACAGAAACATCACATTCCTACATCATAATGAAAGGCAAATGCTTCCTAACTGGAGCTTTGCTGCAGTTTTTAAAAGTCTGTATTTTTGTGTTTATAATTGTGATGAGCAAGGTATTTTGGATCTGATTCTGAAAGGAGGAACTCTAAAGCATAAGATGTTTGAAAAGTAGACAATTAACAAAATCCCAACATCTCACCAAATTGGAAAAATCTTTCTTCAAGCAGAAATAATTTATTTTATTATTATTTCCATCATAGATAACAGACTGCTCTGTTGTAGACTCCAGGTGATTGCAGTTCTCATGCAACTGAAAAATGATGCATCTGATTTAATTCTGCCTTTAAAGGCTAATAATCAGAGCAGGCAAGTACATTTTGTGTATGTAAACTGTATTAATGTCCAGGAGGACTTCCTTTCTCTGTACCTTTATTCACATAGCCTGCACTTTCAGAAGTGCCTTGCAGTTTCAGAGATGCGTTCTGGCAGTACTGCTGGTTGAGTACTTCAAGGCCTTTGTAAAATTGTGACCTTTTATCACCATCTTTTATCACCTTGAGACACATTTCAGTCTGTTTGATAACAACTGACTTGGGTCAGATATAGTTCTAGACCTAAAGAATTGCTGACATTGGATGGAAATCTGATAAAATAATTGCATTTGCGTATTTATATGTATGCATGCATGTACCAGTATATACCATTACTTTTGCTGCTTATTCATCTATTTGAAACCAAAAATTTCAGTGATCATGTGGTTATAGTTCCATGTGTGTTGTGTTTTGACCAGCTGGGCAGAAATCTTTAGAGACACTTTCACGTGAATGTTTTTATTATGGTAAAACAAGTACACACATAAGTGCGAACATGAGAATTCAGCCTGATGCACTTCCAGAAATTGAACATGCAGTGTAACCACAAACAAGATCAAGAAGTAAAACATTACTACAGCCAGGAAGTCCCTCTCATAGCCCTTCTCCTTCTTGGTTTCCTTTCTTCGAGTCAGCTTCCATATTGACCACTAGCTCTAGTCATTAACTTTATTTCTCCTGTGTTTGAACTTTTATTAATAAAGTCATGTAGTATTAATAGCCACATTCTTTTCTGCATCCTTTTTACTTAACATGTCTTTAAAACCCATTTATGCTGTTTAATGAAGTAATATTTTTTTCAATTTTCATTTTGATGTGGTAAAAATGCCCTTCTGAAAAGTATTGATATTTTATGCTCCCATAAACTGTCCAAAGTGTGTCAGTAATTGGGTAATTTTCAGTGGTTGAAAAAAAATACCAAACTGATGTACAAAATAAAACTACATGATTTGGTTTGTTTTTATTATTTATTTTTTTATTGCGCTATTATAAAAAAATTATGGTAACTCGAGAAGCTGAGACTGAGGACTATAGCTCTGAGGCCAGTGAGGACACATAATAAGAGTTCTCAAAAAATTTGTTGATTGAAACTTTTTAATTCTGTATCATTTTACACATCGAGGGTACTATTATCCATGTAAAAACTTTTTTAAAATGTAAAAATTATTCTTAATTCACAATCCACTCAAAAAAGGGGTGAAGAGCTTAAGTAGCTTTCTGGAAATTGGACTATGTCATTTAGAGTGAATGGAAATGCTTTCCATGACCATTATTTCAGATTTGGTTAAGTGACCACATGGCATCTTAAAAATCAATATGTCTTTGTAGTTACTGTAGTCTTTAAAAAGTATCAGAAGCTGTTTGACTTTTGGAAGGATGTAAATACAAGGTCATCAATAATTAACTCTACTTTTAGCATATATTCAAAAGTTATAACGGATCTGTGTTTTTCTGAGCAGAATAAATATGACTTCTGCTTTTACTTTTGAAGAGGTATCTACATTCATATGCCAACTGCACTGCTATTCAAAACAGGCACATACGGAGTCAGCCTTAGTGTCCATTGACAGATGAGTAGATAGAGAAAATGTGAAAAAATGTATCCATCATACACTTGTATGACAAAATCAATGAAATAAGCCAGGCACAGAGAAGCACAATTACTGTATCTTCTCACTAACATATAAAATCTTAAAAAGCTGAATGCGCAGAAGTAGAGAGTAGAACGGTTTTATTAGAGACAAAGAGAATGATAGAAATGGAAGATGTTTGTGAAATGATGAAGGTTTCAGTTATGCATGAGGAGTAAACTCTGCAGATTGAATATCCAACATGGTGATTGTAGTTAATATTGTATGTATACTTCTAATATATTAGAAAGTAGATCCTCTGTGTTCTCACCACACATGTAAACAAAGCAGTAACTTTGTCAGATGATGGAGTTGTTAATTAGCTTGTAATTATTACAACTGTAGATTGTAGTAATTATTTCACAACACATACATATATCAAAACATCTTACTTTATACCCTAAATGTATAGAGGTTTTTGTTATTCAATTATACCTCAATAAAGCTGGAAAAGGTAAATATTGTCTCCTTTATGTATATACTTTATCTATCATCTGGTAATGTATCTGTGGGCAAAAAGAATAAAATGTTTTCTTAAGTAACCCTTGATTGCACCCCACAGTGTGAGCTTTCTCCTATTAGGCAACTCTGCAGTAGGCATTAGAGCAGCTGAATGCAAGGGCACTTTCACCACATTATTTCCTTTTTTTTTTTTTTTTTTGGTCACTATGTGTCTGACTGTGTAATGAGAGTTTTTGTTAATTTTATGTTACAATTTTGTAATTTCAAAGACTGAGATAAAATGTGAAGGATCTACCATGTATGAAAAAAGTTGAAAGTTACTCAAGATTTAAAGAAAATGACTAATGTCCAACTTATTTTAGAGTTCACCTTCATTTGATGAACCTTCTGCTCATTTTCTGCCAGTTTATATATGGCTTAGTTCATTCATACTGCTCTATCAAAATACCTGAGACTGAGTAATTTAAAATAATAGAAATTTATTTCTCACTGTTCTGCAGGCTGTAAATTACAAGATCCAGGCAGTGCCAGGTTTGGTTTTTTAAACTTCATTCTTCTAGGTTTTTTTTAATGCAGTACATTATCTCTGTATGTAGTTATCCTCCTGTGCAATAACACACTAGAACTTCTTATTCTGTCTAGAAAATCATTATAGATTTTCTAGAATATATTAAATTTTATGTTCTGACTTTTTCTTTTATTTTCCAAAAACTATAACAATCCCAAAATAAAATTATTCTAAATAAAATATTTATCAAGAAAAACGTTATGTAAAATCTATGTCACTATGTTTTAAAATACAATTTCTTAAAATAATTTCATTAAAAATGTCTGTGATCCATGAGATCATCTGAGAAGTGGTCCTTCTCCTGTTTTCCTCTCTGCAGAATGTTATTAAAATGTGTAATTAACAATACATATGGCTCATGCGTGTAATGCCCACTGCTTTCAAAACTGAGACAGATGGATTAATGAGTTTGAGATCAGCCTGGGCTATTTCATGAGGCCCTGTGTCAAAATTTTTAAAAATGGAAAAAGGCATGAGTATGTACTTAAATTCTTGAGTACTTGCCTGAACCAAAATTTCTAATTTGATGCATCTATATAAATATATATGTATGTGTGTGTGCATAGGAAAGTATGTATACATATTGTGTGTGTGTGCATATGTATATATATTTATATGTATATATTTTTTCACAACAAAAAGGATAACCATGTGATGTAATGTACATGTTAATTGCATATAGCTAGTGACTTTCATTAATGTATATATACCTGAAAACAGTATCTTGTACAGAGTTAAACTATACAATTTTTTGACTTTATTTTGTTGTTGCTGAGGATAGAACTCAGGTCCTTATGCATGATAAGCTGGCATTCTACCACTGAATTATATCTTCAGCCCTACGTGTCAGTTTTTTAAAAAATAAATATTAAAAAAGGTCTTTCCCTCATATTTGATGTGAGGGACATTTGATGTCATTCTTTATAACATACACATTGGTTAGCAGTGAGGAACCTTCAGATATGTGAAGAAAGTTTGTTTATAGCATGAAAGAATGAAGGCATTTTAAAGAGACTAACAGTGGTAAGCAGAGCAGTATTATTACTTTAAGTCACTTTCTTCCTTACACAGCTCGTTGGTGAGCAAATGAAGTAGGTCATCGTGTTCAATATTGTTAGAGATCTGTTTTTGTCATTTATGACTAAATACACTGCAGTTCCTGCAAATACCCAGATGGGTAATAATATTTGTAAAATACCATATTCTAAAGTATACTGCAATATTAAATAGAAAATTTATGAATGAGAATACTCCTGCCATCTCATATTGCACAACTCTGATTTTTCGTAATACTCATTTGGTTAGTGATCCACATAAATGAGTGAAAAATGTCAGTGTCAAGCAAAGCTTCAATATTAATATTTACTGGTTTTATAGAAAGAAGGGTAGGTTTTTTTTTCCTGCCTGTTCACAATTGTATCATTTTGTGATTAGTTAAAATTAAGAACCATTGTTTTAAAATATATTTCTTTGGAATTTCAGAGTAAAATAAAAAAGCAATCTCAATTTTATTTACCAAGATATGTATTTCACTCAAATTTTTCCTCAAGTATTTTAATAATTTCCTAGGCTTTAAAGTTTAATTTCCCTGAATTCTAATTCTTCACTGAAGCAAATATGCTACTCCAATAAATGTTTATTTCAATTACCCCTTTTTGTATATTGGTTTGTATTTGTAAGAACATTTCTCAGGACAAAGTAATTCATTGCAAAATTTCATGAAAATAGTTGAAAATTTCAATAATACTCCTATTTTGTGTACTTTATGACTCAGTTTTACATAATTGTATGCATTTGACTATAAAAATGACATGTGAAATGTTAACAACTATTTGTAATGACATCAGTAAGAAGAACTAAATGTTTCTATATCTTTACATGATATCCTTTAAAACTATGCCTTCTTTAGGAACAACTTTAGTATTATTCATTTCCACATCCAGGAATATTGAGGTCAATTGATATGTCAAAATATTCCCCCTAATAAAATGGAAGTTTTCTCTACCTTCCATGCCCTTTAAATCACCTTACTTGTTGCAAGGTAAAATAAAAATGCAAAACAGCCTGTACTGATAGACCATATGTTATACCTGCATTAAGTGTCTCATGCTTTATTCCATAATAAATTTTCTTTAAATGGCTCACTTCCTTCTAGTGAGTATCTTTCATTTTCTCTGCAGTGACATTCCTGACACTAGAAATTTTATAGCAGCTGTTTTGGACATGCCTGTTGTAAAGTCTTGAAATCTCTAGAGGCTTCCAATGGAAAGTAACTTTAAGAGATGGTCCTTATTCCAAGTTTTCAGAAGACACAAAGCTTTCTTTTCAGCTCCAATATATTTACTGAGAGATACAGTCACAGAGGATCCTGGATTCCTATTCCAAAAGTGTTTATTACAACATAAGGAAGGATCTTAGAAATACAATGTGAAACAAATTGGAGTCATTGATAGCTTTAAAAGGATTTGTTACTTCATAGATGAAATTGTAATTCTGGTGTAAATGGTACCTGAGCTGCAAGATTTCCAAGGAGGCATCATCACTGAATCTTGACATAATATGTCTCATGATTGGCAAATGTTTTCCATAAATGGCGAAGTACTAATTATTTGAAAGCCTGAGAACTATCAGTTGTAGCAACTACTGAGCTCTGCTAAAATGTTCAGAAGCCACAAGCAAAGCAAAAATGAATGGCTATTGCTGTATTCCAATAAAACCTTATTTACAAAAAAAGTGATAGTTTGTATTTAACTACAAGCTATACTTTTTCCTATCTCTGAGCAATTTTTTCTTTCATTTTTAATTTTTATTAGTACATGTTTTCAGTACATAATGATTACCTTTATTGTGGCAGAGTTAATACATGTACATAACACATGTTAATTCTTTGACCTTCCCTTCACTCCTAGCGCTCTCTGCTCTCCCCAACTCTTGTTCCCCTTCCTTTTTTTGCAAAAGATCTGCTTCCTTTTTTTCTTCAATTCCCTTTTTCCCATTCCTTTTCTCTTCTCTTTTCCCCTCCTTATCTCATTCCCCTTCACATTTCAAAAAATCTCTCCCTATTTCCTTTATCTTTTATTTTGCTCTTTATTTATATTTTGGGTTTATAAGTGAAATCCTGTGATCCATAAGCTGGAGTGTCTGACTTATTGAAGAAGGCATCCCTGAGAAAATAACTTATTTGGAGGAGAATTGATTTAAGGTAAGATTAATAGGCTGTTACTGTCTTGTCTCCTTCCCAGGCATTCCAAGATGAAAGGGAGCTTATTTTTAATAACAAATGTACATTTATGTAAATAGCTATAGTTAAGTGAGGGAAATAAAGTCTGCCATAAAAGAGATACAGAAAGTGAGTAATTGGCAAAGACACTCCAAGAAGAAGGTTAATTTAATACTTCTGAGTCTCACCCTTAATTTGTCAAAGACAGATGGCAACCACAGTTTGGTGCAGCATGGTCAATACGAATGAAGTGAAGCAATAGATGGATCCCTGTATATAATTTATCTAGGAACTGTGCTGGGAAAAAAGAAACAGATTAATTATAATAATAGTACTTACACCCTTATAGATGAGACACTATCATTTGAACATATGAGCAATATAAACAATATTGAAATACTTATTTTTCTCATAGTGATGGCAGCCAGTGTGCATTTTAAATGCAGTTCCTAGAACCAAGTGTCTTTACACTGCTATATTCACAGTCCTTTTAAAATTATTTTTATTTTGAAATGTGGTTTCACCAAGTCTCTTGACTGTCCAGACTGAGTCAAAATTAGGATCAGCCTGCCTCAGCTTCCTAGAGTGCTACAGTTATAGGAATGTGCCACCACACCTGCTGTACTAGCGTGTTTCTAAGGATATTCAGCAGAATATCGGATATTTAAAAAGTGCTGAGGTTGTCATAAAGGCCACTACTCTGACCTGTCTCATGTGTTAGATCTCCATGTACTACATTGTGGAGTGTGATCAAAATATACAGTGAACACTGAGATGTAAAATGTTCTGGGTGACCTCTCTCACGTCATTAGTTACACTGCCACGACTGCCTCGATGTCCTGAACTGACTCAAAAAGTTTACTGCCTGGTCGTTTTGACTTTGTCAATAGAGTCATTCACTGTGTGTTTTACTCTACTTCCTACACACACTCAGGACAAGGATTCCAGAATTGCTTCCAAAAGTGCCAAGAACAATGGAATAAGCTAGAGGGAGTATTTTAAGTGAGCTTAATAGCAAAGTACCGTCAACTGTAATAATTTTTATTCAAAAATTCACCCATTATTTTCCTTCATTTCTATTATGAAAGATATATATATATATATATATATATATATATATATATATATATATGCACTGTTATCAAACTAGATGCTCTCGGGATTTAAAAAAAATCTTCTTTCAAAGAGCGTTTACCTATGGATGCTTAAATGCAGATTAATTTTGTAGCAAAATATACAACTTTCAGTAGTAATGGATTTCAGATAAAATCCTTCACCTGTATATTATTAAATAAAAATGCTTCTTACTCTTTTTAGTCTTTTGAAAATATGTTAAATGTTAAATCTTGGTATCCTTTATAATTATCTATTGAAAAACACATGATTGGGGCTATGAAATGTCATTGTTGCTAATCTTAATTTAAAATAAAATACCATTTTGACCTTTGTCAGGAATGAAACTGCCTGAAAGATAATCTAAATTGAACTAGAGTGTCTGTGAAGAACAAAGGGTACATTTCATTGGGATACAGTTAATTTATAAGATGCTTTTAAACTTGTGGATTATATGAGCTCTGTGTATCTTTTCATGCTCTCCATTTGGGTAGTTTTTTAGTATCGCTTTGCACTGTTGAACCTAGACTTGCATCTGAACTATTGGACTCTACTAAGCTGCCTGCCTGCAAAACAGTCTGTCCTGCCACCTAGAGTAGAGCTAGGTGTTTATAGGCAGTCATGTTGTGAATACCATGCAGAAATTGAGAAATGGAAATCTTCGAAAGGAAAAAGCTTCAAGTATGTAAAACAAATGCTAATGAACATGAAAAATCAAAGAAGCACTAATACAGTTGTAATTGTGAGCTTCAATACCATCACAAATAGACAGATAATCTACACAAAAAATGAACAAAGAAATATCAGATCTGAGCCAAACTTTTGAACAAATGGACTAATTAGATGTCTACAGAGTGTTTCATATCACAGCATCAGAATATACATTCTTATAGCTGCACATGGGACTTTTCCAAAATAGAACACATACTAGCTCATAGAATATTCTTCAGCAAAAGTAAAGCATTAAAATTATCCCGCACATATTATCAGATCATAGTGCAGTGAAGTTGGAAGTTAAAGGCAAAAGAAACCACAAATTTTTCATAGACATGAAAAGTAACACCCTTCTGAGCAGCCAGTGAGTCACAGATTAAATTAAAGAGGAAGTCTGTCTTTTTCTACAATTAAAGCATAATGTCAGTACCATATACTGGAACTTAAGGGATGCAATAAATGCAATCGTATGAGGGAAATTTTTAGTGGTGTATTCTCAGATCAGAAACTAAGAAAGGGGGCTCAAATAAACAATCTCTTGTTGAACCTCAGTCAAACTCAAATTTCATATGATGAAAGAGTTGATAAAGATCAGAGCAGAAATTAATGCAACTGAGACTAAGTTGACAATAAAAGAATCAAGGATAAAATAGTTGATTCTTTGAAAGATTGAATAAAATTGACAAAACTTTAGCTAACTTTATAAAAAAGACAAATCCATTCAAGTAGGAATGAAAAAGATGAAATAGATCTTGCAAAAATCTAGAATATCATCAATGCTACTTTGAGAAACTGTATTCTAATATGATGGAAAACAGAAGAAATAGACAGGTTCCTACATACATATGTATTACCCAACCTGAATCAAGAAAATATAAAAATTTTAAATAAACCCATGTCAGCCAATGAAATTGAAGATGCAATTAAAAACCTATCAAATAAAACCCCAGACCCTGATGAATTAAATACTAAATTCTAAGAAAAATTTAGAGAAGACCTAATGACACCACTTCCCAAACTCTTCAATAAAATTGAAAGGGAAGCAATACTCCCACATTTATTCATGGAAGCAAGCATTACCCAGTTACCAAAACCAGAGAAAGAGCCAGCCAAAAAAGAGAACTATAAGACAGTCTCCCTAATGAACATAGATGCAAAAATCCTCAACAAGATGCAGGCAAGAAGAATGCAGCAAATGATCAAGAAGATTATACACCATGACCCAAGTAGGATTCATCTCAGGGATACAGGGATCATTCAACATAAATAAATCAAAAAATGTAATACAGCATATTATTATATATGACTATCTCAATATATGCAAGAAAAGCATTTGACAAGTCCAACACCAATTCATGATAAAATCTCTACAGAAAATTTGAATAGATCACCTTCACCTTTATCTCAATCTGATAAAAGTCATCTATGACAAACTGACAACCAATATCATATTAAATGGACAAAAACTGAAAGCTTTCACTTTAAAATCAGGAACAAGACAAGGATGTCCACTATCACCACGCTTATTCAATATAGTTCTGAAAACACTAGGCAGAACAGTTAGACAAAAGAAAGAAAAAAAGGAATAAGAATGGGAACTGAGAATATCAGTGCTACTTTGAGAAACTGTATTCTAATATGATGGAAAACAGAAGAAATAGACAGATTCCTACATACATATGTATTACCTGAATCAAGAAAATATAAAAATTTTAAATAAACCAATGTCAGTCAATGAAATTGAAGATGTAATTAAAAACCTTTCATCAAATTAAATTATCATTATTTGCAGATGACATAATAGAAGGCTTTAAAAACTCCACTGAAAGACTTCTAGATTTAATAAACAACTTCAATAGCATAGCTGGATACAAAGTCAACAATTAAAAATCAATACCAATCTTGTACACAAATATCACTTACAGAGAAAGAAATTAAGGAAGCAGTGCCTTTCATAATATCATCAAAAAAAAAAAAAGAAATACCTAGGAATCAAGCTAATGAAGTAAAAAGGACCATCACATTGAAAACTATAGTGCTCTGAAAAAGATTGAAGAGGATATCAGACAACAGAAACATGTCCTTCGTTTTTGGGTGAGAAGAACCAATCTAGCAAAAATGGCCATACTTTCAAAATTGTTATACAGATTTAATGCAATCCCAATCAAAATTCTAACTGCATTTCTCACAGAATTAGAGGAAACAGTCCTAAAATTCATTTGAAATTGGGAAAGACCTAGAATAGCAAAAGCACTTCTGGTCAGTAAAGCAAGGCAGGGCACATTACAATCCCTACCTTGAAATTACACTACTAATACACTGTGATAAAACAGTGTGACATGGGGAGGGAGCAAGATTTATAATCAGGAACTTCACATAAAATAGAAAATCATATCTTTAAAAATTTTATGCTAACATAGATTTCCTCCTTAATTGAGTGGGCTATTTATGCTAATTTGATCATAATTTAGAGTGTTTTGTAGATAGTGCAATAATTACTATGGTTTCTACATTTTTAAAATCATTTCATGTTTTTTCTATTTCTTGATTCATTCAATCCTATTCCTTCATTCAACTAACATATTTATTGAATACCTACTGTGCACCAGCTACTGTGGCTTGGTGCTGGAGAGATACAGTAATATTTTCAAGACAGTATGTACAAGTAAGGAAATATCTTTTAATTATGTAATGATTAAAATATTATTCATTAGTTTACCTAATTTTATACTGGTTTTCCCATTTTGAATTTGCTGTAGATTTTGGCATTGAAAATTTTTTATAGATTATCCAAATCATGCCATTATGTATTTTCATTTTAAATGCATATTTATAAAAATGGAAACTTTGGATTAATGATATAAGTTAGAAAATTGTAATGGCATGCTTTGTTTTCAAACAGTTCATTTGTTACTGGACATTTTCTTTATCCAGAATTGTACTGATCAAAACTGCATAAGAATAACTGCTTTCTATAGTCTCTGTGCAAGTCTTTATTTGCATTTATGAAGCAGAAAACTAGATCATGGTTTGCCATATTTGGCTCTCAGCTGTAGAGCTTTCATCATCAAATCTTTTAATTGTGCCAGATTATGCTGTTGTTTTTTGACACAGATGTACGGTCACTAGGGATTAGGGCTGGTTTTAAAATTGTTATTTCAGCCATCTGATGTAGATATAGCATCGCCTTTATAAATCTAAATGTGGATCTTTCTGAAAATACTAATGCATATAATGAAAAGGAAGAGTTTATCCTGTCATAAATTCTCCAGAATAAAAAGTACTAAACATTTGTATTTCTTTGGTAGCTTTATTTTCTTATCTCTCAAAAAATATAATCCCTCAGCACTGACACACTTCTTTTGAAAACAGGAAGTGCGAAGGAAAATGACACGGTTTATTGTATACATAGCAAAACTGTTAGAGAAAATGGCTATAAATTTGTAACGATGTTTTTATTGATAATCTCAAAAATATAAGAAAAGCACACCATAGAACGTCTGAAAATACACATCAGAAGTGTGTTTTTACCCCTTTAGGATCATTGTCATTAATATTTAAAGGTATTGTTAATTAAGTTTGTTTATGTTTTTGTTTTAGTAAAATGTATTTAGTATTTTGTGCTTGCTAGAGTCTCAGTACCCCCCACAGGTTCCCCAGGTTCCCCATTACCCTAAGCCAGTGAATGACTGTAAAAGGAATACAAAACCAACTTGGGTTTTTAGCCTTGAGATAAAACAAACTCTGAGGAGCACTAAATTCTACATAATTTCATGCAAGTTAAAGCTGAGGCCGGGATTTTACCTAAAATAGTACCTTTACTTGATTTCTTACAAGTCTTATTTTTTTTCCCACTGCCTGGATCATTTCTCCAGGGAGGACCTGTTTAATAAATTACTTGCACTTGAGTTCTTGCTTTAGCATAACATGAACTAAGAAAAATGTTATCACTTTGAAGTTCTACCTGAGTTTTGTGGCTTATTTTTCCTTTTCTCTGTCAACTGTTAAGTCTTGGAAACTCTCAATCTGAGCACGAAGTGGTGTAGTACACTACCCAGTTATGCAGTACAAAAAGAGAAGAATGCAGAAACCATAATCAGATGCTAATCGTGTCACACTCTGACTGAGTGACACTGATTAGAAAGCAAACACATCAAGCCCTATTCACCCTGACACCCTCTCCTCCTCCAGTTCCCCACCGTCTTAGTCACTAATGTGAAGCAACTCATTTTTCTCAAGATAACTCAGACCTGAATCAGCTTGGCTGGAGAGATTTAGGAAGTCAAGATAGGTGAGCACCTGGCTGCCTACTGAGTTGAGAAATAGGGGCTTTCTGGGAACAAAATTAAATATGAAGTTTTGGATTATGTAATATATACCTTGGAATGTCTCTCTGCTTGTCTTTCCCTATTGTTTTGTCACTAAACTTGTTTCTCTGGGAAACCCTGGCTCTTCTTGCTAGGATCTCTCTCAGCTGTACTAGAAGCACATGCCTCAATACACTAAGAGTTGATATGAAACTGTGTATCTACTCAGGAGCTACTGTGCCCATTTGAATAAAATTCCCTCAGAAATGCTCTGCTGTGTGTGTGGTGGAGAATACTGTATGTAATTTCCTTTTCTACCAAGTTTGATAATCTTCAAGGGATCTGTTTGCAAAAAAAAAAAAAAAAAAAAAAAAAAAAAAATATATATATATATATATATATATATATATATATATATATAGTCTTATGCTTTGGAGCAACATTTATTTATCTTTAAATCTTTAAAAAATTTCCTTTTATTTCCACTCTTACAATAGAAACATCTAGGATCTACTGTGGGGAATATTCGACCTATTGTCATGGGGCCTCCAATATAAAAGTTCTTCCTTTCTTTGTAATGTAAATTCACAGCATAAATGAGACTTAGGCAGGGATATTTAAACTAGTTAAGTAAACAGCCTGTTCTAATGTCCTTAAGCACTTCAAAACCATGTATTTGTCCACTAATAGCTAGTATGATAATTGTGGCATGTTATTATTTGGGTCATTAAGTTTGCTTCCATAGAAAACTACTGCAGACCATTCCTTTTTTGGCATTCCACATTGACCTATTGTATATTCTTAAGTGGAATTAAATTTTGTTTCCCTGGAAGCACTACTTTATCACATTACTTAATGATTTGTGCTGATCTTCCTCATAGATGGATTTGTATTTCAGTGACATCCATGTGACTGGAGGGATCTGCTGATGCTGCTTATAACAGTGCTATGACATTTTTGATATTACAACACAACACTTTCTTTAGTGTTTAGGAAAATATCATCAGGCTTTTAGTCAATGTTGTGGATTTATTGACATAAACATGTAACAAGAAAATAGTGCAAACTATGCATGTAACTTATCTTGAAAATATTACTTATGTGAAAGTGTAAAGTAAAGAATACACTCACTTTTCCTAACTTAGAAAAAATTAATCAAATGCCCCTTAAATTGTTATTTTTGTTATGATACTATGTGCTTTATTGTAATTGATTGCCTTTTAAACTATAAACTGAAACTTCACTCTAGTTTATTTGCAAAACTGAACACAATAGCATTCTTCTTATTATTAAATAATATCTTTTTGAAGGGATTAGTTTAGTGGAATTGTAGTACTCTTTCGGATAGAATCTAATGATACTTCATTGTTGTATATTTTACCATTTTCAAAACACTTTTATAAATGTAATTTATATTAAATGAACATATTCCAGGAAATAAATTTACTTCAGCCCATATACTGGTGTTCTTCAGTTCACAAAATATGAAAAATCATACAAAACATATTTTTCACTCATTGCCTTAGCTAACGGTAACTTCGGAGGTAATCCTAGTCTAAATTTTTGAAATTAGCTTCATAGAAGATAGAAAAAAGCATTTCCATACATCACTTAATCTTTTCACAATAATCTCATTATGCATGACCTTTAAATAAAGAATACACTTTTAAAACTACTAACAATAAACAATAAATATTATATAATCACGGCCTATGAGTTAAAATGGCAAAAGATTATTAATGTCTCTTTACAGAAAAGTAGTTAAGCAAAAAACTTGTTCCCCGCTCATACAAAAGCACCAACTTTTACTTTCCACTTTGATAAAAATATTTTCAAAACTGTTTAACACCTATTTAAGGATTTTTTCACAACACAGATCATTTCACAGAGTAATCAGTTATTAATAATGAAGTCATTCGTGGTATAATTTTGGACAGTTTACAGTAATGCTGTGTGGTGTTAGATATAAATTGTACTTCATTGATGAAAAATATTTTATAAATTAAAAGTGCAGAAGTCTTTCCTGTAGGTAAGACACTCAGCTGCCGTGTTGGATACAGTCATCCTACTTCCTGAGAGCATGGGAGGATGCAGCTGCTGTCCCCTGAGGCTAAGGGTTAGGCCTCAGGGATGAGCCCACAGAAGCCTACAAAAGCAAAGGCCTTGGGCGCAGATGCAAAGCTTGTTATCACCTGTTGGAAGGAGAAATTTAAATGTATAGCAACTTTAAATAACCTAGCTGCCTGGTTTTTGTAGAACAGATATAACATCAACAATTCGCATAGTAAAATTTCTTGACAGTTTTTTTTAATATCTAACTGCTGACTTACTACCCATATGCTTTAATGGAGGGGTCTGTCCTCTTTGTGAAAAATGCTATCAGGGACAAAATGTGCTCTTGGTCATTTTAGAGTCAGGGTCAGGAGAATGCAGGTTTTGCTGGATCTCTATCACCTACATTCGATTGAGAAAATAAACCAAGGTAGAATTTCCTAGGTTTTTGATGAGAGACTAGTTGAAAATTAAGGCAACAAAAAAATCTATGGATTTCTAGAAGCCATAGGTAGGATAGTTAAAGATTCCACCATCTTATATCCAGATTAGACAGTTGGGCACTGGGCTTATTGTCATCACTGACCTGAAGGAGTTTTTGTTATTTGTTTGTGTGGTTGGTCAGCTGCTTTTAGGGAAGTTTCTGTCGAAGTTAGTTATGATAACTCCCAAAGAAGTCTGAAGTTATTGTCACCATAGATATATAAGCTACCTATCTGTGATTCATAATAGAAGGCTTTTAGGAAATAACAAATTGTTTTACTATTTTTAAATGACAACAAAATATTTTCTGGAACCTATCCTTGTAGGACTGCAATATTTTACTGCTTTGGCAAAAGTCCGTTTGCTGTGCGGTTTTAAATTTAAAGTTTCTTGATTAATAGCTGTATCAGCTACCAGCAAAGATACATAACCAAAAGAGCTTTCTTTGTACTTTTAAAATGCTGCTACTACTGTGCTTTTGACGTAAACCTTTGTTAAAATGTAGGTTGCTCTGTGATGTTGACTCATTCTTGGTCTGATTTTGCAGATACTACTGTGGCCTCTTAGGAGCATAACTGTAATAACAGCATTGGGTTCATATGTAGTAATCTGAGAGGTCATTCAGGTTTTGGTGCTTTCTTGACTTCTATACTCTTTGATTTCTTTCTCATTTACAAATTCTATTCTAGAGAGTATGACTTACTGGGAGACTTGGAATCTGTTGCATTACTGCATCTGTATCATATTTTTCTGCCTTTTTCTTTATGAAGCTGTCTTTACCAACCTAGTGAAGGATGCTCTGCTACTTGCTTAGGAGTCAAATTCATCTTAAGGCACAGTTTTGCCTGGGGTGCTATTCACGCTCATACCAGGGAACACAATATATCCTATGTTCTACCACAAATTCAATTTCTTTGTGTATGTAGTCATTTTCTGCCATTTTATACCTTAAAGTGTTGCCATCAATTATTAATTTTACAGGATTTACAGATAATTTGCATAATGGTGGCACAGATGATCATATTTGCATTTTAAACACTTTAGTTAGAGAGAGGTTACAGTGTGGAAGGGAGATGTGGGCCTGTAGGGCACAAGGGCCCTGCACTGGACTTTGCTGCTTTATGGGGTACTGAGGAGTAGATAGACATACTCAGGTTCCTGCTTCCCTGTGTGTCCTGAAAGAGACAGAAAGTGGCTATTTTGATTGGAACTTAAATTAAAGGCTGATTAATATTGTGGTGTTAGACTGCATGTATACATATTTGAATGTAAAAGGTAATGGAGGTGTGTGTTTTATATATTTTCATGGAAAATGCTACAGTTTCATACCAAAGACTTTGATATCATGTATTTCTCAGAATAAACACAATTTTTGAAATGGTTTTACAACCTAGATCATACATGTACAAGAATATAGTTGGGTTCTTTTTTTCAGTAGTGTTATTTGATATTTATTACTAAGAGACTAGTTGTTTTCTTGTTTAACTACATGACTTTATAGTATGATTTTTTCCTTTTTTCTTTGAAAATAAAAAATATTCTATATAACAATTAGAAGAAAAATCTTGTTGGAAGGTGTATGCTCCTGTTACACAATGCATTCTACTGCAAATTGATTTTTATTGTGATGTCAGTAAGAGAAAATGTCAAAAAGTGCAATGTTTAAAAAACATTCAAATATTGGCTTAGAATTTGACAAAAGTGAAGGATTATTTCATCCATACTTATTTCTAAATAGGTACAGTTTCTAAACAAGTACATACTTATTTCTAAATAGGTACAGCTTCTAAATAAACAACTATGTTTCTAGTCAATATTTTTAAATAGGCTAAATCACTTGATTGTGCTGACTACAGTTTTAGCCAAGACTCTGACTGAAAATCCTCTTCTTCTTTATCAGGTACTCTATCCCATAAGTTAGGTATGCAAAAGGGAGAATAACTACCTAAGTGTTGTAAAATATGCTCTTCTAATAGTCTTCCCTATCAAGTATATTCTGTCTTTAGGGGATCACTGAAAGTCACAGTAAAAGTGGTCATTAATCTTTCTGATTTGATATGGTTTTGTGCTAAAAGATATGCAAACAAAAGATTTTAAAATTTTCTTATTTTTATAAAGTATTCTGCTTCCCCTTTATAGAAACATATCCTATTTAAATTAATATATTTATGTTTAGTTGTCATTTAAATTTACAATCAGCAATTAGATGGTCAAAGGGCATTAGTAGGAACTCATAAATCTTTATGCAATTATGGTAATACAACTGTAATCATACTTTCTAAATTTTTGGTTTATTCTCTAGGCCCTTGCAATATATTTTAGAGGTAAAACTATTACAGTAAACTGCATGCCATCTATTCATATTATATCACCATTGATTCTATGGGGAAAATTGTTCATTTTATTTACCAAAACATCGAGCAATTATTGTCAACTTACTATGGGTGTCATACTATGGCAAATGCTAGGAACACAGTCAAGTTAAAGACTACATGGAGAAGGACTATGGACTAAAACTGATTTTGTAAACCCTGAGAAATCAATTAAATATTAAAAATTAATACAACTTTAATTTCCAGGCTCTTTACAAAGCTCCTTTGTGCAGAAATATTTACAGTGATAGGATATAGGAGAATATCATTGTAGTAAAGCTACTTGTTTCAAAAAGCTCCAGACACACATCTAAAACCTGGATAAGTGATTAGTGAAAGATGGGCATTAATTTGAATCTTACAAATTCAGTATATACTATGGGAAAACAGTGAAGATTGATAGTATGTATTTTTCCCTTAAAATTGGTCCTCTTGTTTAATATTGGGTAAGATCCACTTCTAACAGTTATTCTCCTTTTTTCTATATCATTGTTTTAAGAGTTAAATATGAAACTAGAGGCCAAGATAAGTGAAGGTATATGGCAGTGGAGTAATTGATTTTATACAGTCTATCTGAACTATAAATGCTCACCAATATCTATTCTGATTACAATGGGGTTAAACAGGTTTTCAGATAAAGACTCAATGTATTTACTCTTCCATTTACTTCCTTAGCTTCTTCAAATGAAGCTATACTTTCTAGAGAAAAAACTGGTTCACATGTTATTTCAAATTTATAAACTATATTTCCTGGCTCATTTCATACATGAAGAATCAGTAATAGAAACATTTGAGGGATTATTATTTCATATGCATTTTTTAACTTGGAAATTTTTTCTTTAATAGTTTTTTGAAAATTGCTTATAATTCCATCTTTCTGAACTAAGTGAGAAGGAAATCAAATGGACTAGGTAACCCCCCTCCTTTCCAAACTGTTCTTTAATGATATGCTCTTTCCTCCAAAGCTGTTTAGGAAACTCAATATAATAAGCCTCAGTTGTTTAAGCAGTTGTGAATTAGTGTACCTTATGATCATAGTTCAATAGTTTGTAAACAAATTCTCACTTTATCAACAAACTAAGAAGACTTAGCCATTATTTAAAAATACCATCTTCAGAAGAAGACAGATTAAGCATAAGTACAAAATACAAGTAGGCATTCCCTTAGGATAAATTTGCTGTCAAATATATTTGGAAGCACTTTGACTTTATCTAGGTTTAAAGTAATAAAGTACCTCTGAACCAAATGAGAAGTATGAAGGAAATGAAACATGACTGATGATAATTTTGGCAAAATGAAATCTAAACAATATACTTTAGCAAATTAAGGTAAATATGAATTGACATTATAAATAGCTCATTAGCAAAAAGAACAGAAAAAACATGTTTTTATCTAGAGAGCACCTTACATATCTCTTCAAAATTTTCTTTTAAATAATCTGAAATTGATTGTGCTTTTTTAGTACATACCCACAGGCACCATTTCATTTCTAAAAATAGATATTACCAATATAATGTTGTTAACATTGAAGCTTTGTGCTTTCCAAGTTGAAATATGAAACATAGTGATGCTATTATCTTTTTTTTAACAGTAAGAATTTGAGGTTATTTATTCATAGCAGTCATGTTAATGGATTATTTGGAGGGAGTTCCTGGGTATTGAATCATCAAGGGGCTCACTCATATGTTTCATGACTGAGCATAAACTCCATAACACATGGAAGTTAAATAACACCCTCCTGAACAACCAATAGAGTCACACATGAAATTAAAGAAGAAAATAAACAACATTAAAATCAAATGTAAATGCAGATACAATATATCAGAATGTGTGGGATGCAATGAAAACAGTCCTAAGAGGGAACTATATAGCAGTGAATTCTCACATCAGGAAAATAGAATGAGCACAAATAACCTAATGCTGTATGTCAAATTTCTAGAAAAGAAGCACAAGTCAAGACCAAAGCTCATACAAGGAAGGAAATTATAGCGAACAGAGCAGAAATTAACACAATTGAGATTAAGAAAACAATACAAAGAATTAATGAATTGAAGAGTTGGTTCTTTGAAAGAATAAACAAAGAGTAAACTAGTTAACCTTATGAAAAAAGGAAAGAAAAAGTTCATACAGTGTGGAATGAAAAGGGTTAAATCACTGTAGATGCTGTGGAAATTCAGAGGATCATCAATACCTACTTCAAAAATCTTACATAGGCTGGAAAACACAAAAGAGATAGACAGATTCTTAGAAACATGAATTACCAAAACTGAATCAAGAAGGCATAAAAATTTTTGAATAAATGACTTACTGAAATTGAAAACATAATTAAAAACTTATCAACAAAGAAAATCCCAGGTCCTGATGGATTCCCAGCTGAATTCTACAAGAAATTTAGAAAAAAGTTAATGCCAATATTTCTCAAATTCTTTAATGAAATTGAATGAGAAGCAGTTCTTCTTAACTCATTCCTAGAGTCAAGAATTACCCTGATACCAAAACCAGAGAAAGACCCAACTGAAAAGAGAACTACAGGTCTATCCTGTGATGAGCATAAGTGCAAAAATCTTCAGTAAGATACTAGAAAACAGAATGTAGCAAATCATCAAGAAAATTATACATCATGATCAAGTGTGATTCATCCCAGGAATGAAGCAATGTTTCAGCATACGCACATCAGTTAATGTAATGCACCACATCAACAGAGCCACAGACAAAAATCATTTGCCCATCTCGATAGAAGCAGAAAAGCTTTTGATAAAGTCCAACACTCATTCATGATAAAAACTTAAGAGAAAATCAGAATTGATGCTATCTACTATCGGGGTTAGGCCTAGATCCCCAATCTCCCCAAAAAAAGGTACTGTGAAGGCTTAAATAACAGAGAAAAGTGGTATGATATTAGGGGTCCAAGAGGATCAAAGCCCCTTCAGTGTTCTTGACTCTTTGGGCTGCAATGAGGGCTAAGACAAAGAGCTTCTCTGGGCTGCCCACACTTATTACATTTTCAAACAAAGAGCAGAAATACTGAGGGAAGTTTGGGAGATGAGCAGGACCTTGGGAGTTACTTCAAAGACTTCTCTAAGTAGTAAAATATGCCAATTAGGGAGAACTGTCTTATCTCCATGATGAAATTTATGGTAGGAGTGAGATACCTGTAGCTGCCATCTCTAGCTACTTAATAAGGACTGGAACCAGCTGTGGCCTTATCCTCAGCTGTGGCCTTATCCTGCCCTTTGAGGTATCTCTGGCCTCACAGGCTGCTACAGGTTTCAACCAGGACCAGTGATTCATAGAGATTCACTTACTACGAATCAGCTCGCACTGCCAGGCAAGGGGCCGAGGCCTGGGACAGACTCACAGATAAACATAGAAAGCTAATTAGTTAATTTTAAATCCTGCTCAGAGCCACTTTGTAGTGGTCTTCAACACTCTACCTCAATCTGATAAAAGCCATCTATGACAAACCAACAGCCAACATCATACTAAATGAACAAAAACTGTAAGCTTTCACTGTAAAATAAGGAACAAGACAATGATGTCCACTATTACCATTCCTATTCAATATAGTTTGGAAACATTAGCCAGAGCAGTTAGACAAGAGAGAAAAATAAAATATATAAGGTTGGAAAAGGAAGAAGTTAAATTATCATTATTTGCAGATGATGTGATACTCTGCATTGAGGACCCCCCAAAAGAGCACTGGTTTAATAAGCAAATTCAGCAGTGTAGCTGGATACAAGTAAATACTCGAAAATCAATTAGCATTTCTGTACACCAACAACTATCTCACTAAGAGAAAAATTAACAAAACAACACCTTTTACAGTAGCATCTAAAAACATGAAATACTTAGGAATCAATCTAACAAAGGAAGTAAAAGATCTTTACTTTGAAAGTTCCAGTACACTGAAGAACAAGACTGAAGAGGATCTCAGAAAATAGAAAGATATTCCTTACTCATGGATAGAAGAAACCAACGTGGAAATATCCATACTATTACTAAACTGTTATGCACATTTAATGCAGTCCTAATCAAAATACTACCAGCATACCTCACAGATCTAGAGAAAACATTCCCAAAATTCATCTGGAAACAGAAGAGACCTAGAATAGCAAAAGTAATCCTGGGCAACAAAGGCAAGGCAGGAGACATCACAATTCCAGATTTAAAATTATACTACAAAGCTTCTGTATTAAAATCTGCATGGTACTAGAAAAAAGCTGAGGATCTGTAGAATAGATCAGAAGGTGCAGATAGAGCTACAAACACACTTAGCCATCTTATCTTTGACAAAGGGGTCTAACATGTTAACTAGATGAAAGATAGACTCTTTAATAAATGGTGCTGGAAAAATTGGCTTTCCACATGCTGAAGAGTAAAACTAGACACATGTCCATCACTATGCACTAAACTAAAGTCAAAATGGATCAAAGATTTAAACATTAAAAGAGAGACTCTAAATATCCTGGAAGACAAGGTAGAAATCTGGAAGATATACAGTGGACAAAGTGTTTATGAACAAAATTCAAGCTGCATGCGACATACTTCAACCAATCAGTAACTCATTAAAAATCCTTTACACATCAAAAGAAATCACCAACAGAGTGAAAAGAAAACCCACACAATGGGAAAATATTTAGCCAACTGTCCCTCAGACAAAGGACTTCTATCTTGAACATATAAAAAATTGAAAAAACTCAGCCCCCCCAATTCAAAGACCTAGTCCAAAAATAGACATCTTGGATTAATATGCACTTCTCAGTTGAATAAATTCAAATGGAAAAATAAATATATCAAAAATATTCAACATCACAGGTCATTTGAGAAATGCAAAGTAACACAACACTGAGATCCCATTTTACTCCAGAAAAAAAATCAACCGAGGCCAAATGCTGGTGGGGGTGTGGGAAAAAAATGAATCCTTCTTCACTGTTGGTGGGAGCGTAGACTGATATAATCACTGTGAAAGTCAGTGTGAAGATTCCTCAAAAAACTAGAATTGAAGGTCCCTTCAATCCAGCTATTTCTCTTCTGGGTATTTTCACAGAAGAATTGAGAACATTATACCACAGCAATATATATGCACCCATGTTTGTAGCAGCACAATTTGTACTAGGTAAATCTTGGAAAAAACACTACTTCCCATCAATTGTGGAATAGATAAAAAAAGATGTGATATATTTATACAACAGAGTACTATTCAGCTTAAAAGAAAGATAAACTTGAGACTTTTGTAAGTAAATGATTGCCACTTTGAGACCATACTCATAAGTAAAATAAATAAGTTGAATTTTTAAATATCATATTGTCTCTCTAGTGTAAAAAACTAAAAGAGTAAATAAGATCCAAAATGTGCAGTAGATATTATGAAAGAGAAAGGAAAAGAAACTGCTTAAAAATAAATAACAATTGGGATAGATGAATGGAAAAAAGATAAAAGAGAAAAGACAATATATATATAATATATATATTGATTTATATTGATATGTGTATATATATACATATATATATATGATATATATATAAACTCACTAAGAGAGAAATTAACAAAACAACACCTTTTACAATAGCATCCTTCCTCTAGATAACTACTACTATTCTCTGTTCATCGAAATGAATGGTTTGTGCTTTCATTGTTTAATTGTTAAATCATTTTTTCATGGATATATTTTGTAATGTGAACAACTACTTTTAAGATTACAATGCACAATATATTAACCACTGTTAATCTCCTATTTGTTTTGAAATTCTTTATCATCAGATTTTTTTTTGTTTTAAAATACATACATACATACATACATACATACATACATACATACATTCTGGCCTCTATATACTTCCTGATCATATGAACTTGAGGAAATCGATTTTAATTTTTGATTAAAAGATACACATTACTTTGAAGCTTGGTTGATAAGAGAAGTTTTAAAGGTAATTTAATGAACTCAATAGTAATAGATCATTTACTAGGATATAAAAAGACACTAGAAATTTAATTCATGCAACATGTGTCTCCTTCTTTCATCTCTTTCTATAGATCAATTTGAAATTTTAAAGTAGCAGGAGAGGACCACCCAGAATGGTTGAGAGAGAAAATTAATAGGTCATGATGATCTGGAAAGAAACTAGCAAGTATCTTTTAGCATAATCACAGATAATGTTTTCCCTTAAGGCTGCTGTAGGATTAGTACCAATGAGGGTGACGCACTGTGAGCCAGCGCACGTTAGGTGCTCAGTGAGCAATACCTTTGTTCTTCTGAACAGCAGCAATGAACCTTGAACTGGGCACGTGTGCTTAGCCAACGTCAGCTTCTCTCCCTGATTGTTAACGTCTGAGAAGCCCAAGTAGTTGAGCTATGAGAGCTGCAGTGGGCCCCTTCCTCCTCTTAACCCAGATTCCTGGGGTTTTCTAATCCTATATCCCAAACAGCACAGACGGAGCAGCATGTGGCTATGAATGGGACAGAATATTTCTGGAGAATAAGTGTTACCTGCTATGACACATAAAATATTGAAAATATGAGATAATTACTTAGCAGTGAACCAAATTTATAAAATCATAATCCTAAAAGTAAAAACTGATACAAATTATTATGTAATTATTTTAAAAGGATGTTTTCAAGAAAATAGGGATGACTATTATTTTTACTTATTATTTATTGTAACATGTTAAATTCAATATCAAAAAAGTGTATAGTGGTTTTCTCTGGGAAGCAGGGTATGGGGTAGAAGAAAGTAAGGATAAGAGATAGCTTTTTCCCTTATTAGTTTGTAGAACTCGTTTAATCCTTAAAATAAAATTCATGTCCTATTCTGATAATTTCACAATTAAAAGTAATCTTTAACTAACAAGAAAACTCACAAGCAATTCACGTGTGTTGTAGCTTATCATTTTCAGTATGCTTCATGCAAAGTCTACTTTAAAAAGATGAACTTCATGACATACCGACCCATTGCTGCACTTCAAAAAGACCGTGTTTTCTGACAAACCAGCCACTCCCTCCTGAAGCAATTAGAGCAAACTTACTTTGAAAAGCTCTCGAGAAGTTAAAGCATATTCTCCATGAACTATAGCAAGAACAACAACAAAAGTCACACAATACCAAACAAAATGAATTATCTTGTAAGAGTGGAACAGCCCACACAGAAGCCAATGCTGTCTTGAAAGAATGTTCAGCTCAGAAGCTTCAGGCTTCACTGGTTATCAGTGCCACTGTGGAATAGCATTTGAACTTGACAGGTGAGAGCTGCAGCTAAGACTCCTCCACATCCATACTAATGTACCAAGTCAGAGACTCACACAGTCTTCAGCTGAAAGGGATGTGACTGCAAAGTGAGCCAGCAACAGAAACAACAAAAAGGAACTTGATGGAAAAAAAAAAAAAATACAGTATTCATGATAACCTTCCCTGACCATCCATAGTTCCCCCTCGCTTGATCCTAGGGCTTGAATTACACCTTATTCTTAGTCTACAAAACCTTCAAGATAGACTCCAATATTTCCAGTGACCTATATGTTCTCTAAAGAGGTTTTCCACATTTAGTGACTAAAATTCTAGATCCTAGCAAGTTAAATTACAATTATTCTTAATTGTCTATACATACATACATACATACATACATACATTGAGATGAAAAAATGTTATATCACATATATTAAAAATACTCATATGAAACAAATTATAAATATCTAAAGTACATATATTTTCTTAATTATATTACTCTTAAATTTTTTTTCTTCTTAACTGTTTATATTATGTAGAATTTGCCTCAAGTTTTTAAATTACATTCTATATTTGATTTACATTGTAACATACTCTATATTGATCAGAGCCCTCTCAGTTATTTCATCTGTGGATCTCTCTGATGAGAAAATGTGATTAGTGTTACCATTATGGACTGATATACTGAAATTGTATTAGTATAAAGTTAACAAATCTGTTCTTTAATTTGTTTTTGAAAAGCCATAATAAAGGCCATCACTATGTTATTTTTCCTGACTTGTGATAACTCGCATCTGTGGTTATACTATGTAAAGAGACATTTAAATCTTAGATAATTTGTATTCTAGTAAATGGAGAAATTGTATATTTTGCAGTTGATTTCATTTTGACCCTTAAAAATTTGCTTGTAGTTTTGAATCTGAAAATGTTTCTGGAAGCAGTGTGTTCAGTTATTTTATAATGGAACATATCCCCCCACCCCCAGTCCCAGCCAGTATACTTCAGTCTCTTAGTTGCCCAAGTAATAATAGTTCCTGTTTCAGTTCTGGTTGCTTTGTCTCCTAGAAACTGCTGGCGATCATGATGCACAGCTGGTCACTCTGATACATATTGTAAGAACCAATCCCCAATTGACAAGCCATTCTGCCTCTGTACTTCCTGCTTGCATGTAAGCCCTGGACCACCAGAGATCAGGGCCTGATATTTTGGGAATGATCCCAATTAGTGCTGATCAATGTAAATAAATCTGCCTCCAAATCCTGGGTATCATTTCAGTGTTTCTGCTTGCCATTGCAATTTCAGTGGACAACCATTAAACTTCTGCAGTGATTATTTTATCTTCTGTATTTTGTGGGGGATTTTGTATTCTTGATTTTTATTTTTGCTTTTTAGTAATACATGTTTATTGAATTTTTATATGAAGTTTTTTTTGTAGATGAGGAAATCATGTCTTTATAAAATATACCATTTTCATCTGCCTTTCTGTCATTTTTTATGTTCACTGAACAGTTTTGCCTTGCACAAACAGCTTCCAAAGCACTGTTCCTAACCTATTTCTGATCCACAATTTAAATTTTTCATCATAAAATTTACACTTGCATTTTAGCAAGGTTTGTGTTGCATTCATATATATGCAAATAAAGTCAAGTCAACTACTACAAGAATTTTGAAGATTAAATATGAGAATCTCATTTTAGAATGTTAAAGTTTTGGGTCTCTCTCTCTCCTTTTCTTTTTTGAGACAGGATCTGGCTATGCAGTTCAGGCTGGGCTTGGGCTCACTTTGTAGCCCAGGCTGGTCTCCAACTTGTGATGATCTACCTGACTCAGCCTCCTGAGTGTTGAGATTACAGGAGTGTACTACCACGCCCAGCTTGAGTGTTAAAGTCTTACACAGAAGCTCAATTAAAAGCTAACTAGAAGAGAGTTGAACTGTTAAAAGATTTGTGAACTTGATAGCTGGTATAAACTTCATTGACTGCAAAAAGCTGAATTTCTAAGACATACCTCCCCTAGAGAAGCCAGATCTTATCTTACATAGCATTTTTTAAGCCTATGTTCAAGGCTTAAAAGCTCCTATTGAAGGCTGATTTTCAGAGGCATCATCACTGGAGGAAGACCTTACAAGATTAGGTACTGTGTCCAAGCCCCTGGCTGTCCACCATGACAGGTTTACTATTAGAAGCTTGAGGCTTCCGCTGATTTGCTCAGTCAACTGCATGGTTACTGGAGTTACACTGTGCTGATTGGTTAAATTCAATAGCATGTGAGCAAATCAGAAGCTATATGTAACTTCAGATGTTGGCCAAACTGTCCTTTCTCTGTTTTGAATATGAAAAGCAAAAGTACTTGTAATTTTCAATCCTTCCTTAGTCAAACAATGAGGCATACAGTAAGGAATTGTCCAGATCTTTGTGAAGAAATGATTTTTAGTTGGCATTGTCACTTAAGACATGTAAAGAGCTCATAAAATAACCATTTAAAAATATAGACAAAGGTGAGTATAGGGCATTGCTGTAGTCAGGGGTTGTGCAGAGAACAATTAGAATCAGGACATGGAGTTTATAATATTATTTTAGGATGGTCACACAGAGTTAACACAAGAAAATGCAGGAAATCTATCCACATCACTAAAGACATGGAATATTTAGCCAAGGGCTTGAATCCCACAGCAATGTCCCACATGAGTCCAGATGAAGACCCAGAGCTCATGACAGTGCCCCCCATGAGTCCACCTGGAGGTCTAGAACCCACAAGAAGGACTCACAACAGTCTCTTTTACGGATCTTTGCTGGGAAGGCCCAAAGGTCAGCGGTGGAAGCCAGAAAGTCTATGCGGGGTGAAGGAGCTGTGCTGGTAGGTTGAGGGTTCTACGCTGGAGCCGAGAAGTCACACTCACAACAAAGACCAGGGCTGTCCTGAAAAGCACCACAGCCATCCTCAGTGACACCAAGCTCCTCTTCCGACAAGCACAGTCCAGTACATGCAAGGAAGCCAGCATGACAAGTTCATCCTGGAGACCAAGCAGCACATGTCTTTCCCTCCGGAGCCAGGAAGCAATGCTCAATGTGAGGACCAGAGCTTCTCCAGGAGAATGAATATCTCAAACAGCAACTTGTAGGAGAACCCACAGTGCCTCAACACCTCAACACCTTAACGCACTAACGCACAGCTTCTCCTTTACCACGTCTCTGTTTATGCTGACATCTTTCTTCAGGTGGAACATCTACCCTAGCACCCTGCTAATGTAATCCAGCTGGCGTTAAATTGACCACCAGTTTTTAATCCATAAGAGGCATTTAGGTAGGACTGACAAGTTATGGGAGAAATAATTAAATGTAAACACACCTAATAAATGTAGGTTTGTCTGGCAATCATAGTAATAGGGCCAATATGAAGATAATGTTCATGTGCTTTTCATTGCATAACAGACTGCAAAGAAACTAAAAAACAACCAACAACAAAAAATCCTGGGACAAAATGGGACATCAGTAGTTCAACGTCTAAAACACACAGCTTGTGTCTCATAAATTTTGCTTCTTAAAATAAGAAGTGTAAATATGGATATGAAAACTCATTTGCAGAAATAATATTGACTAAATCAGTATTTGTAAAGTATCGTTCAAGTGCTATTTACCTGAAGTTATAAAAATACTTTATACCTGCCTTTGTGGAAAAGGTATACTCTTAATAATGTGTGTATATTTATGTTTATATTATAGATACCATCTTCATTTACAAGAATCCCTTTTATATGCAAAGTGGCATATCTAGTAATTGAAATAAAATATTAGGTTCATTGTGAGTAAATTTTGCATAGAGAGCCATTTCTATGATGTTTTCAGTGCATATATAATTTCTTTTAGCATAATTTTTACCTGAATTTAGCATTTAGATGTTTGGATTTTTCTTTTTTAGATAGTAGTTGATTTGTTCTTTTGTTTCTATGCATAAAAAAAGCTGAACAGGCAGTCAAATTTGTGTAAAAGCTATTTAATTTTATTCTGTAAAAATTTTACCATAGGATCTATATTTGAATCACATAGTGAACTCCTGCGCAAAGAGATAAAGTGTTGGTCAGTGCACACACACACACACACACACACACACACACACACAGAGTGAAGCATGTAATGCAAAAAATAATCTCCCACTGCAAAAATATATGTTGGGTGATGAATTGTAGGAATGTATCATCAAATGTCATCTGTTTAAATTTCCTCCTCTTTCTTCCCTCTACCCCCAGTGATTTTATTGAACCATCTTAATGCCATCATCTTCCAGTTTTGAGGAGCAGAAGAGCTATGTGCTACTCTTTCTTTCTATCCAGGCCCTCAATTGATTTATTCATCTATTTGAAGTGTATGAGGGACAGCAGGAATCCATTGCATGGAAAGGCAAAAGAATCTTTTAAAAAGTTGAAGTGTCACTCCAAGACAACCTTTACCTACTGCTGGTCAGTGAAAACTATCAGTATTTGGTGTGTCAGCATGAGTCATGATTTGGTTGTTCTTCAATTGTTTTCCTTTCTTGTCTGCCCAGAGCTTGCAGAATGTTGATAGCAAAACAAAATAAAGACATCTTTTACTGTATCCTTTGATAAAGGAGTGTTTGAATGCCAAAATACTGGGCATTCTTGACCTTAAACATGCTGTTAAAAATCTAGCAGTGGATTTAGCAGACTGTTTACAAGTTTCTAGTTTTCAGTTAATATGCAACAGTTTTTTCCCAAAAGCAGCAGTGAGTTTTTTGTTTTACCAAAAATACTAAGTGGTAAAGAACTAAAGTAGCGTATCCAGCATGGCCCTTTTATAGACATCTCTGACTTATAGGAACTCTACTCAGAGAAAGTGAAGAGTTGATGGCAATTGATCTGGGAGAATTTGTGTGTGTTTTTGAAAAAGGACACATTGTTGAAGTTGGTAACTTTAGGTTTTGCTTCCATTGCATTTAGGTCTAGATTCATGGAATTTTCTTTGTTTGTCACTTGGAGAACAGTTATTAACAAAGACTTTCTTTCATATGACAACACTTGAGTGGTGGACAGAAGTTTTGAATTTAACTGCAGTCTAGAGTATTTAAAT
Source organism: Hydrochoerus hydrochaeris (assembly GCA_004027455.1). Classification (NCBI taxonomy): domain Eukaryota; kingdom Metazoa; phylum Chordata; class Mammalia; order Rodentia; family Hydrochaeridae; genus Hydrochoerus; species Hydrochoerus hydrochaeris. Next base: position 38,321 of record PVLA01008146.1, read on the forward strand.
AATCTAAGTTTGTACTTATGTATGAAATCCCACTTAACCCAAAACTCCTCTCCCATTAGTGGAGAAACAAAGGAACATGTTTGATAAATGATTCTATTCCTTGTGGTGCAAAGACATACACAAATCCTGTACTGCTCCTTTTGATATGGTAGTTTAGGCTGTAGATTTTGTCATGTACATCCACCATATAGAAATCAAGACAAGCTTAAAAAGCCCAAGTGAATTTGACAACCTGCCCAGGTTCACAGAAACAATTTTTTGGTGATTCATGTTCGTATGTGTAATGTGGTCTAGTGCTTTCCTCTCTGGCATGGAGAACCCAGTGACTCTACTCAGAAGTATCCTAGGTATTCATTCGTTGACTACTCTTCTGCCATTTCAGTCTCCCTTTCTCCTTTAAACCAATTCATCATTATTTCTGGAAAAGGAATAACAGGAAACCCTGTGTATTTCAGTGAAATCTGAACATTGAACACAGAAGTTAAATATGAAGAAATAGGTCCATTTATATTTTTGATATACAGAGTATTACATTTCACTAGGGCAGTCTTTGTGTTTTTGACATTACTTAATTAATTAAAATATATTAATCTGGTGGCTTGGCCAACTCATATATTTTGTGCAAAATAACACAATTATAAAAATCTGCAGGCTGTCACTTAACTTTAGGCCCCACACCATTATTGCTCCCTTTCTACTTAAACATGACTTCTGAATGTTAATTTTTATACATTTGCATAAATTTTTCTTCACAAGTGCATAGTTTAGTAGACAACCATCAGTGAAGTGATGTTTGGTCAGAAATGAATGGCCAGGAACTTTTCATTAGTATTAATGGAAAATGGGTGCACTTTTATTGTCCATCCCTCAGAAATACAACCTTTTTAAACCATTCTAGTGAAGTACATATTTTTGTCAGGGCCTAAAAGAGTAAGGTTCACAGTGAAAGCATCAGATGAGGCCAGGAATAACTTAAAGGAAACCTCACCATTGATGATGCTAATTCCCTGGACACTTACTTTGTGGTTGGGTTTTGTTTTGTTTTGTTTTGTTTGTACTGGGAATTGAACTCATGACCTCATGCTTGCCAGGGAGGCACTTATGCCACTGAGCTAAATTCCTGGCCTATGGATACTCACTTTGTAAATGAAGACCTTTGACCGAATGTGTGATGTAGCACATGCTTAAAAGATGGATAGTCAAATTGAGGCCTGTACTCTGTAGCTGTTGATACTTTATTGAAACAAATTGGAATATTTTATGATTTAAACATTGATTTACAAATAATTACATCTTAATAAAATAAATACTACTACTACTTCTCTCTACTTATTTTCAATGTAATCTATTATACATTTATATGATGGTGTCTTTGGGTTATTCAGATGCAATGCTGTAGATGAGGAATTAACCAACTCCATAATCTCTAACTTATGAAGAAGATCTTAGCTAAACTGTTATACTCACTTTTCAAAAGTAGGCCATATCTGCCTTTCAGCAAACCATGGGTTCATACATATTTTTCTTTAAATAGTATGTTGACCTTCAGGGAGGACTAGCAAGTCCTAGTTAAAGTTACACTGAGGAATGTAATTAACATTCACTAAGAAGCCTAGAAAATAACAAGATTGATCTTTCTACTTAGGGGGAAGTAGTTGGTATTTAGTGGAATTTATGCCTATAATGTCTAGTAACAAAAGGACAGTCTTCTGACTTACATTAAAATTATTTCTTTTGCAAAAGAAACATTTACTTGTTTAAAAACAGGTAGAATGTTTTTCTTAGTCACAAGGACTGTCACATTTTATATTGAGTCTGGTTAGGGAAGTTTTACTTCTAATTAATGATTATATAGCATACAATAAACAAAAATAAAACATATAAAAGTTTCTATGATAATAGTAAGTGATTTTAACGTTTAAATATAAGGCTACTGCAAAATACTCCTACTCTGAAATTAAAGAATCACATATCGATAAAGATCATTGGATAAATTTACCTAAACTGGCCTGAAAAATAAATAAAAGCTGCTGAGATACCTTAGCAAGTAGATTCTGGATTTTCTGCCACCATTCATGTTTCCATCTGTGCCACCATAGAGCCATTTCAGAAATTCCGCCCATGCTTTTGACACACTTTCATTTGAGGTGTGGTTTAACACTCCTCGCCTTGCAACAAACTATGCAGGTTGCCTTTCTAGCCCCTCTTGCAACATCGCCTTCATTAATGTCTGATTTTAGTTATGGTGAAGTTTTCACTGTCTCCCGAGTGCATTCTGCTGCCAAGTACCTTCCCGCTATCTCCACGTCTGGGAACTCCCTTCTTTCCTTTGCCAGAGGCAGCTCTTTGATTTTTCACAGGCTGTCACCTCCTCCATGAACCCTTCATCAGTTTCTCCATTCAGAATTAGCTGCGGTTTTCTTCATGTTCCCACAGCAGCTGCACAAAACTCTGTCCACAAGTCTATCTTTTCAGTTAGTCCTTGAATTCCTTGCAAAGAGAAACGTGATGATCATTGTCCCCGTAATGCCTCCTACTCCTTGAAACTTACTGATAGCATTTCACTTTGAATGGATGAATGAACATTGCAGTATTTCATCTTGATGTGAAACAATACTATTTACCTTTGTGTAAGATCTTATGAAAAATTTTTGATCAGCTCTTTTTACTATTGCAAGAAATCATGAGATTCAACGTTATATTTTGACTCTGCTATATTAAGTGACCTTGAAATGTCATGCTGAGAAATCTTTATGACTCTTTTTCCTTGTCTATTGTCAAAGTTTATGTCAGTGGCCACGAAGCCTCACAAAATTAGGCGTTGGTGATTGGTTCATTGTCTAACGCTTGGATTGGTGGTGTGAGCATTACACCCTCCTAGGGGTGGAGCCAGGATACATGTAAGGGCAGGAAGAAGGTGTGTCTCTCACCCTTGCTGGTTCACACCTTTCTGTTTGCAGTGGCCCTGAAGGGCAGCCTCACCACGCCACGCTGCCTTGGAGCCAACTGAGTATGGACTGAAACCTCCAAGAACTGTAAGAAATAAAACTTTCCTTCCCTAACTTTGGGCATCAGATACTTTGTCTCAACGAGTAACATGTGACTAATACAACTATCAAATAGCAATATCTGCTTTGGAGTTTTGCTGTGATGTCTTAAAAGTGAGTGTATGATTTTGCCATTATCACATGAGCTATTCTTAGGTAGAACCTAATTTTAAGTTTGATATTTAAGTAATCTCTCCATTCAGTTATTCTGCAATATCCACATAGTGGAAAAGTTTTCATGAGTTCATTTTACATACAGTCTTTATTCAAGATCATTTTATTTTTAAATTAATGTTAATACTTTGTACTTGAGGGACATGTAATTCCTCTTAAAGGTTAACAGGATGATTGTACAATCTGTTATTAAAGTATGTTCTTGTCATTGATTGTGTGATTTAAGTATACCATCAAAATTAATGTATTCTAGAAGTTTGCTAGTCCAGGCATGTCTGATATAAATAATGCAGATGATAATCTTAAAAAGAACTACTTCAGAATTCCATGTCTTTCAAATAAAACCCATATATAGTATTCAAAATTTTGTAATTGATCTACTTTAAAAAATAGATGTTATATATGTCCTAATAAAATTATTTTCTTTTAAAGAAATAAATAATTTTCTTTTAAATAATTTCAATAATTATTTTAAAAATAAAATAATTTTCTTCTAAACCTAGAGTGTCCATCCTTAGGTAGAGTAGAAGTTGTGATTTTAATTTGGATGCTTTGACTTCTTATCCTGAGATATTTCAGACTTCCCACAGAGGGTATTTTGATAATCCATGTTACTATTTCCTAAAATCTCAAAATCTGGCCATGGAAGGATACTGCTAATATCTCTGAAATATTCACTTAATTTTTAAAAATCATAGAAACAGTACTAGGTACTCTTAATGAGGATCTCCTGAAATTTTTCTATTTTATCCAGTTTTCTGCAACACTAAAAAGGATAGCTTTCTGCTCACTGAGGCATTTGATACAAGTCTTTTTAATTTATTTCTAGCTTTTTAGTCATTTTTTTTCTTAACAACTCAGATATAGACACATTAGGCTAGATCTACATCATTATCACAGTCTTCCACCAAGACCTGTACTAAAAGGTTTTCCCATGAGCTCACCTGTTATGACGTTAGTGCATTGCTCAGGATCACCTTATGAAGGACCTTCCTAAGACTGTTTTGTAGTTAACATGTTTACATGTAGGGAGAGGGAATACATTGTAGCTTAGACATAAAACATATACAGTAGTAAATATGAGAATAAGTAACAGTTACTATGATTATCAAGTATTATGTAGCATACCTAATTGTATGTGCTATACTTCTAATGGTTGGCAGCACAATAGGTTTATTTGCACTAGCATCACCTCACATATGTTAGTAACACCTTGTACTATCACATTATGATGCTGTGAAACAATAGGAATTATTTTAGCTTCACTATAGCCTTATAGGACCACTGTTGAATGTTTGATCCATTGTTCATCAAAATGTCATTATGCAGTGAGTCCATGCCTATATATACCTTTCTTCAGAACCAAAAGTGTTATTAGAATTTAATTATTTCCTAATATTAGCATTTAATTTCTTGGAGTAGATCTAGCCTATATAGTGGTTTTATGTTTAGTCTCTGAAGTTGTAAATCAATCTCTTTCTCTGAATCTCTCTCTCTGCAACTCTCTGAGTCTCTCTCTGTCTCTCTCCTTCACACACAAATACACACACACATGCATGTATACACACAAACATATTCATGATAGTGATCTTTAGTGAGAGGGTCAAAGTTGCATTATGTTTTTTTCTTTTTTTCCAAATTTTTTAGTACTTGTTTGTATTACCTAATGATCAGATGATTGCATTCCTTGTGGATAACTGGTACATGAATATAAAGCATCTTAATTTTCCCTCTCCCTCATCTTTTGGTGTTCACTTTTGGTAAAGAGCTATTTTCCATAATTCTATTATCTATCTTTTATTTTGCAATTTGTTTATATTTTAAGTTTCTTATATAAGACACAACATCCATTATTTAAGCTTGTGTGCCTAATTTCCTTCTATCTGTGATACAATAATAGGATTGTCATTAAGTATCTATCAGTGAGTTACGTGAACTAAAATTATGAGTCTGAAGACTGCCATTTCACTTTTTGTAGCATTCTTTTTAAAAATTAGCAGAGAGGAATACCTGACTACTTATCTTTCAAATTTAATCTTGTGCACTTCCTGTTTTTCTAGTGATGAAAGACTATAGATTGTTATGTTATTTTTTAGCCTCAAAAATATTTAAACAATTTTCAGTATATCCTTTATTCTCATAATTCATTTGTTAACTAAATAGATTAGTCATTTTCTGATCAAAGTACAGGTAGGAATTGCATATTATACTTGAGAACAACAAATAATAAAATATCCAATAATATATAACTGTTATGATTATTTCTAGCTGTAAAACTGGCTCATACACCATGATAGTTCCAAGCAGAAAAATATGATGTTACAAAAAAATGTAAGTTTTGAAGACTTAGGAGTCTTCGTGTAAGTGTTCTCTTTGATTATTTTAATTCACATGTGCTAGGATGATGTGAAATTGTAATTAGATATGAAATTGCTATAAACACTTAAGGAATTAAATTTGGTGAAGGAAAGATAGAGAAGCTGAATTAGTATGTACTTACAAGAAAATTCCATTTGGTAGAAGAAAAATGACAAAGTTGCAGGAAATTCCATTTATAAATCAATCTGGACTTTTTCTGAGTTGCCTAAATTTGTTAAATAATCACTGGAACCTCATTTGACTTATAAAATATGTGTACTTGAAATTCAATTTCAAATTCAAGATTACCTAAGATTTTCAACCTTTGTTGTGTCTTTATTCCTTCACTTGAAACAGAATCAATTCAGTTATTTCTTTGGGAGAGGAAAATTAATTTCTGCAAATATTTTGCTATCAAATATTGAAGACCTGTGTAGTGTACTTTAGAGATATAAAAACTATGTAATATACAGAATAAGATGAAATATAATGTTGTCTTGGATCATGGCCAAGTGATTTAGTTACTTAGGCAGTAAAATATCCTCTCTATCAAGTAATCTAGCTTTTAAAACTCCCGATTAAGGAACTTCAAAGGGAAGTGAATTCCTGGTGTTCTTGAATAAGGGTACTATATTTATCTTACAGAAGCTGTTGTATTCGGCTGTTGCCCCAAGTGTATGTGCTTAAGCCTAAATTATGTGATGGAGTCCTCCAGATAACAGTTAGGCTGAAGTCACTAACACAGTGCCCAGCTCAGAGAAGGATGACCCATGGGAAATCTTCCAATTCAAGGACACTGTGGAACACTGTCCTTATCTAGTCCTTTAATTTCAAAACTCTTTGTTTTTGGGTCCGCTCATGTGACTTACTGAGGTGGTCACATTTGTTGCTCTGTGCCTTGGACCATGAGAAGTACACTGCTCTTTTGTTTCACAAGGCAGTTAGTGCTAGAATTCACAAAAATAATGGAAAATACTAGATGGGCCCAGCTGACCGTACCTCTGATGATATTTCACTATGCAACAATAACTTTGTACATGTTGCTTCTGGGTGGAATATTGGAGACAATAAAATATTTTGCCTCTATGTATTGTTTCTGTGTTTGAAACTTTAAGTACAGACCTAAGAGTTACTTTCTGAGAGTAGCATTTACTCCTTTGTGTTTTACTCTAAAACATGATTAATGAGAAACTTTCTTTGTGCAATTTAGCAGCTATGAAGAAGAGAAGAGACCACATTTAGTAGCATACATTTACAGAGATTAGCAAGAATTCATGACTGAAAAGGGGCCTACATGCTGACAATAGTTTCCCAAGTGACAATAAACTGCAATCTGTCTTATGTACTCTTCGTGTAATTATCAAGTCTTACGTAAGAACCATTGCAATCATATCAGTCCTGCATACCATATCCTCACATGGTGCGCTATCACTTTATGGTTTACCGTAGAGGTATAGAAAAATCAAAAGGATTAAGAAATAGCCTGGGTTTTGGGAGGAAATTGTCTACCCAGGCCAGTGTGCTAGCCTGTTCTTTTGTGAATAATTTCTAATTTTCTGTTCTGAGATACTGTCTTGATGAATGGTCACACAACAGAACAATGAATGTCACATAATAGAGAGTTAAAAATATTTCAAGAGTCATGATAATAAATAGCCAATAATAAATCAAATATTATTTTAAAATATCTGCTTATGCAAAGAGGTAGTCTGTATAGCATCAACAGTAGAAAGACACACAAGAGGGAAATTTACATCTGAATTTATCACATAACTAATTACAAAACAATGACCAACTTACTTCACTTTTATTGAGTCTCAACTTCTTAATTCATGATAAATCCAACTTTGTAAGAATGTCTTATAAATGGGAGATTGTGTGTGTGAAGTGTCTGATATAAGAGAACATTCACCATTCAATAATGATTATCATACATGAGTTAATAAAGTGCTTTCTTACTAATAAATCTTTGTAACGATGACTATTTTGCCAATAGCAGCCAAGTCTGCATAAGGTAGACAAGTAATTAAACCTATATATTACTAAATCTACAACCATTGTGTTGTAGAAATAATGTACTTTTATGTTTATGTCTCTTCAGTGTTAGGAAACTATTTTTGAGAACATGCAGGAATTTTTAATAGTCAATTTCCATAATAATTTACTGAATTTAAGCATTTTTTTAACTTTTATTACATGTTTGAAGTATATAATGGTTACATTCATTGTAGGGAACCAATATATGTACATAATACATTTCAATATTTTTTCCATTTCCCTCTACCCACTCATTTTGTTTTGCTGGTATCAGATTTATTTATAAGATTTTACAAAATTGTTTATCATGCAATTGATTAAAAACCAGACTGACAAGCCAAAAATACATATAAAACATGTAAGACAACTGTGCTAAGTCAATTGTACTCAGTCGTGTAAGTTATTTAGACAGTCAGGCTTGACATAAGGAATAGATCCCGAGGAGGGCTCTGTTCTTTTGTTTTGCAAGTTAGTAAATTAGCTTTAGATACTTCATCCAAGCTGGATTACAATAACTTCTTTTTTCTCTCTTTCTCTTGTTTTTCCTATTATCTGTTCTTTTTATTTATTTATTTAAATTAAGTTTTTTCATATAAGAGATACCATGCAATACCAAAGTGTATATGTTTGACTTACACATTTCACTTAGCATTGTGGTCTCAAGATGTATCTATTTTCCAACGAATGACTTGTTTATCTTTCTTTGCAGTAGAATAGTACTCCATTGTATATAAATGCCACACTTTCTTTATGCATTCATCTTCTGATGGATATATATTAACTTCAATGTAGCCTAGTGTATGCTTTTATTGCATACGATTTTTTAATAATTATTCAGCCTTCAGTCTTTGTGTTTATCTTGGTGGTCCTTTATCTTCTCCCTGTGGAGTTCTACAGGTAAGCAAAGCATCTAAATCAGTATATTCTTGAAAATAATACACTCTATTAAAACATATTTCTGAGACACTGACTTTTTAAAATTGCATATATATGTGATATCCTAGAGCATTTGACTTCCTGAATCTAGCATCATTTATTAAGTAAAATATCCTTCAGATAAGTCTATTTTATTGCAAATGATAAATTTTCTCATTTTAAAAGGTAAATAATATTGTATATATCACATTTTTAGTTCATTCAACTATGGCTAGATATTCAGGTTATTTCTGTATCTTCATTATAGTGAATAATCCTTGAGAAACATGGATGTAGAAATCTCTTCAATACACAGATTTCTCTGGAAAAAAATGTCAGTTAAGGTTCTCACTTATTTTTTAATAAAAGACTTTGTCATTACTTTTCCTGTTGGGTTGTATTAATTCCTTGAATATTTTGAATATTATATTCTGTCAGATCTGTGAGTTGTAAACACTTTTTATTACAGGTGGCCTGTTCATTTTGTTGATTTTTCCCATGATCAGTTTAATTTGATATGGCACCAGTTGCTTGCTTTTGCTCTTCTTAACTGTGCTTTTGGTGTCATATTAAAAGTATTTTCAAGACTAGATAGAGTGTTATAATTTATATCTTGATGTGCACTTAAATCTTTGTTTGGTCATAGGTGGGACCTTTGGAAGGTGATTGGACTGTAGGGATATTGTAACTGACTAGCTGATTGGGGGTAGGGCCTGGTCAGAGTGTCAGGGTCACCGTAGCTGTGACCTGGAAAACCATAGTTGGCTCTTCCCTTGACTCTGTTTGCTGGATGTCAGGCCCTCTGCCCTGCTGCCCTGCCTTCAGTCATGGGTATTAGCTATTGTGTCACAGCCAAGGACGAATGTAAGACAGATTTTGCTTCTGAGACAGGGGTTACCACTGAGACTGTATTTGACTGTGTCATTTAGATGCCTTTGACACTGGTCTGCAGAAGAGTTTAGAAAAGGTTTAGAGATAATGCCTGGAGGAGAAGCCCTACAATGCTGTAAGCCATGTTTGATGGGAGAATTTAGAGGACCAGAATACTGATTGAAATGCAACCAGTTAAAAGCCGTATTCACTGGGAGTTGGACTCCAGACTATGTGTGTTATGCTTTAGCAGAAATTTGTCTATCGTTTTCTCCTATGCTGAGACTAACATTAAGACTTACAAATAAACCAGTCTGGTAGAGGAAGTTTCAACACAGCCCAACATTTAAGCTGTGACATGGGTACTGTTAGAGACTTTTAATTTTTCTACATTAAGAATTGAACAAATGCATTTTCAATCTTATTATTAATTTATCAACTAGTGATTTGTTACTTTTTTTAAAAAATTCTATATTCTATCCTTTTTTTCTGTTTTGCTTTTTTTTCTCTACATTAAAAAAAAAGAATCAAGTAAATGGTACAGCTGGATACTTTTAAATGTTTTTGAGTTTCATCAAAAAGGAAACTCTTATAAAGTTGGGGTTTGTAAAGTTTGAGCATAGAGGCACTTGGTTGCTGCAAAGACTAACATTAAAAGGAAGCCAAGTGCTTTGGATGGGACATTAGAAAACAAAGGCTTGAGGGCATGTGAGAAATCAGGAAGACCTCTCATAAACTCAACCATGCAAAAGTGAAAGACTTCACTTTAAGAAAATAGCATCAGGGCACAGTGCTTGAAAAGGGGGTGATTTTAGCCACTTTTTCTTTAAATAAGCTCTTTGCACCTTTTTATTTTCTTCTAAGATTGTCATTATTTACATATTATTTCTTTTGACGTGTGTCACGAACCATTTCTTTGCATCTTTTCCATGATTCTTATGTGTTTAATGTCAAATGACTTATCTTTGAGATCACACATTTTGCTTGATCAAATCTGCTTTTAAAGTTCTCCATGACATTTTTTATTTCATTCACAGTATTCTTGAACACAAGAGTTTCTTTTTTAAAATCATTTCTATCTCTGTTGAACATACAATTTTTGTATTGTTGTCCTGAATCCATTAAGTTGTGTATCTGTTTTCTTTTATTCATCACTAAGATTTTTTGCCACAATTATTTTTGCTTACTTTTATGTAATCATAGGTCTTCACTTTTAGTAGTTGGCTACTGCAAAATTATGATTTCCTGGATTTCTGTATGTATATATGTTTTCCTCAAAATGGTACATTGCTATCTTACATCTGTCAAACCAATAATCTCTTCTAGTTTTTAATGATTGACTTTAGCAGACAAATATTTCAGTTATTCAGCTCCAATAAGTATTCTGAGTTTCTCTCAAACCTTTTTCCTGGATATACATATTATGCATCTCTTATTCTCTCTTTGGAAGGAATTCTTAAATCTGTATACCTTGTCTCGAGTCAGCAAGACAAAGTGGGTTGTGGAGAGTGTCTTATTTTTTCCTCAGTAGTGTCTTCATTGCTGAAAGTTTTGTACCTTCTTTCAACCCTGCATAGTAAAATGTATTGACTGTGTGTGCTCATGATTGGACTGCTAAGGCTTATACTTGCTATTCATGAGTTACATTGTTACATTGGTTCATGAATTCAATTCTTTCCAAGATTCTGGTCACAAAGTCAACCAAAAGCACTGAATCAAGTTTTCCCATAAGGTCAACACTGAACCTAAACATTGAATTTGACTCTGTTCTCATTCAACTCAGTGTGCAACCTGAATCATGGAAAGAAGCAAACTCATGAACTGTACTACTGTATGTTTAGCAAAAAGAGGAGTATAAAATAGCAGTGAGTAAGATGGAAACTAAGACCTATGATAGAAGAAAAAGTTGCCTCCCATGCTTCTAGTCTGGAAGAATGTAATAGCTCTCTTTTTAAATGGAAAAAAAAAGTTGACTGTAAAATGACAACTACAATAAAGACAGATTTGTTGTATTTATTGTCTTCTGCAAGGAGAAAAATTGATAAGTAATGTTTCACATACTTATAGACTTAACATTATTTAAAATTGGAGTGTGACATGTAAAAATGATATCATGTCAACTACTAGTCTTGTATTACTGTGCTTTCTGCTTCTAAAAAGTTAACAACTTTTTAAGTGTTGGCAACAATGAACCATCAAAATGTTTTATATCAGTGTATGCCACTTCTTTATAAACATTAGGCATTTTATTTTAGGTACAAGATGTTTTTATTGGAAGAATTGGAGTGATTTTTACCCATTTATGTTAAAAGCTGTGCAAAGCATTCCATATTCTTGCTTATTTGTTATAAACACAAAGCATTCCAAATACTTGCTTATTTGTTATAAACTACTTTCATTTTATTAGCCAATCAACTAGGTTCAAACATAATTTTTTAGAATTGCACCCCTTGCAGGCACTTCTGAAAATAAAAGTGTCAGCTTATTAAGATTTTTAAGCCTAAAGCATCAATTACCCTAAATACAACATCTGAGAGAGCTGTTTTCTGGAATGTTTTAATCTTTCCCCAAATGCACGTGGCATTATACCTCTGGTGTAAAGATTACATGTCTGTTTAGCAATTGAAAAACTCTTCTGCTTCACTTTCCCAGAAGGTGTGCATCTCATGAGGCATAGTATTGGTATTCCCTCAAAGTTGCTGTAAAATTGATTTATGGAAAATTTTACTAACTGGGTGACCCTGGGACAATTGCATCACAAGAGCTGTTTGGTAAGCATAATTATATAATCTTACTAATAAAACATTGAGACACTCATTGTGGTAAAACATATTTATAGCCAAAGCCCTGTTATCTCTTCCTCCAGTATTTTTCTAACTGTCAAAATTCTCTAGGTCTCCCTGATGTTCAGGAAATGAGGAACAGAGCAGTCTTAGGGTTCCAATTCTGGTGCTGTGGACAATGTCCATTTAGAGGTGCTGGGATCATATAACTTACTAAGTAGCTTGAGTATCACCTTTTTTCCTAGTAGTGGAAAAAATTCCATGTTTTCTTAAAATTGAAAAACATGAACTTTTATAATGAAAACCATGTTTTCTCATTTAAAAGCTACATATTTAGCACACACAATGCCAGAGATTCTAAAAAGAGAACAGATCTGTAGAGTCCCCTTCAGTAAGAAAATTGTCCTTTTGTCTGAATTTCTTTGATTTAAAGCAGCAGTGTGAGAACATATAAATATGACAAACAAAATTAAAACAAGTTCAGAAGATTTAGAAATTTTTACTGCCTAGATATAAAAGAGTTTGGGGATAGAAAACATGAAATTTAGTGTAAACCTTGAAGGTTGTGTGGGATTTTAGAATGTGCATTTAAAGAGTGTGCAGGAAGCCAGAGCACTTTCACTTGGAAGCAATAATAAGAAGTGGAATTTGTGAAGAAATCTGCACAGTGTACCGAAGTATCATGCAACAGGGCTCTCCAGTGATGGATAATTGTCCCTATCTATAGCTAGTGAGGTAGTGAAATATGTTAGTGTGGTAGAGAAATTAAATTTTTAGTTTTATCTAATTTAAATAGGCACATACTCCCGGTGGCAACCATATGAGACAGTAGAAGTTTTAGTGGGAGCATAAGGCTAATTTTAGAAATGGAAGAAAGTTCAGGAAAACCACATTGGCGCAATAATGTTTAGGTTAAGGGATTTGGCTGGGCATGATGGCGAACACCTGTAATCCCAGCTCTCTGAAAGCTGAAACAAGAGGATTATTGGAGCTGGAGGACTGCCTGAGCTACACAGTGATTGCAAGGCCAGTATCAGAAGAAAAAGCTAAACTAACAATTTGGACACACATTTTTATCTGATAGAGTGGTGGGAACAGGAAATGTGTTTTAAAACAGAGGATGGAAGCAACTATAATGGTCCTTTGAGTAGATTTCTCTGGCTGTGATGTGACTGGCAAATGGAGAAGGGTTAGGAGACAGAAACTTAAGGAAATGGTAAGTATTGGTTAGAAGTCGCTAACTATGATATAGAGTACAGTTAGAAGGACTGGTACTGAGAAGCCTGGTGAGATATCACATGTTAAATTAATTATTCATTTTAACCAAAGTTTAATGATTTTATCTAGACCTATCTCCTACTTGGTTCATCTGTTTTGCAGAGCAAAAATTTTCCTGTAATTTTCCATTTGCATCACTAAGCTTGGAAGACTACTGTACCTATAATAATGACTCTTTGAAAGTGCATAATGCTTCATTATGACATTTTCTCTATGTTGTACAGTTCTATTACATAATATTAAACCAAGAAAAAAATTTATAATTTTATTGCCTGCCCCACCCTAAATTGGTCATTTTTTTCTCTGATGGTTATTATGTATTGAGTATTATATAAAATGAACGTCTGAGTAGATTGTCCTTCATATAACAGATATTTTTCATTGTAATTGATTTAAGCATTCATATGCAAGTACTGGTTCAGCTCATTAGTGATTCTACCTGTAGGATGTGTCACTATTTTCATAAAAATTGGGTCTTTTCTAACACACTTGACTTCTTGTTGTGCTTAGGTAGAAAACTTATAAGCATAGATACCACAAATTATAAAGGAAACCATTCAGGAGGTGATACATTTGGGTCAGCAACAGTAATTCTGGGCACAGAATGTCAGATCATCAGCCTGATATGTGAGCCAAAATATCTGCTTAGGCATCATGCTCTGCACAATGATAATTGAGCTAATATTTCATGAGTAATGCCAGGGAATCTGAGCAGTCTCAAGAGTTCCAACAAAGGAAGTACTTGCCTATTAAAAAAAAAGAAAAGAGGACAACCCATTTTCAACATGTACATTTTTTCTCTTTCAAGGATTTACTATTTTGTATATTTGAATTTGCATAAAACTGCAGAAAACAAAGACGGTTAATTTGAGATTACATGTGTTTCTATTTTTGTAATGCAAGAAAATTGGACTGCATCTTTCTTGCCAAAATTTGTCTTCAAAGAGGATTATCCTTTTACTTGCCCAGAATAGCTTTTGGACTTAGACATAAATGGAAAGCTTTATAATTTCTGGTCACTAAGTGTGGAAACTCTCATATTCTAGAATTGTTATTCTAGTTGAGAATGCTTTAAGGATCCTATTTTAACTTTTTAATATTCTAAGTGAGAGAAAGGGAGAGACAATATAGAAAAGTAAATGGGAGGAAGTCCAGGTTTAATTTCTGGCTCTTACCTTAGTCAGGGTCAAACTATTTAGCCTCTTTGAAACTTGATTCCTTCACTTATAAAAAAAAAAAGGATAAGAAATTTTACCCCAACGCCTTTTGTAATTATGAAATGTGGTAATTATATGCAGAAGAGAGTGAAAACTCCTTAAGTTCTGTCCTATCTTTAGAATGCACATATCACTCTTAAAATGTCAGATCACTCGGCAAGAGGGGAGGGAAGGGTAAGGGAAGAAAAAGCACCATTGCATCAGAGGGAGATTCACCTCATTATAAAGACACATTTCTTTGCAACTTTAACATTGTAAACCGTATAACCTCATCAGTAATCCTTTTAGCATGCCACAGAAAAGCTTTGTGGAAATTTATCTTTCCATATCTCTGTGAAAGAAAGATACATTTTGCTAGTGAAATGTGATTAATGGAAACCAGTTTCCTTCTTTTTAAGAAATAAATGCGTATTGCTCATTTCCTCTAGAAGAATATTGAAACCTTGGACAGCATTCATTTTAACTTCAGGAGTTGAGAGCTGGATAGGTAGAAGGATTGTGAAACTTTGGAGGTCAGGAAACCTACAGCTGTTTCAGAATAATTCAGCAAAGGAGAAAATAAAAAGAATGCCTTTTGGTATTTAGTAATTACTATTCACTGCTTATCTTTGTCCATTTTATGCTGCTATAATTGAATACCACAGATTAGATAAAATATAAACAATAGCAATTTATTTGTCTCACAGTCCTGGAGACTGAAGAATTGAAGATTGCAAGGCTGTGTCTAATGAGACCCTTTCTGCTACTCAAAGCATGGCAGAAGGATAAGCACCCATGCACCAAACAGAGGACAGAAAGGGGCAGCACTGGCTCAGTACATGGCCTGCTGCTGCTGTACAGCATTCATCATTTCATGAAAGTGCAGCCCTCGTGGTCTAATCACCTTTTAAAGAACCCACTTGTTAATACTGCTATGATAACAATTAAATTCCAGCATGAGTTTTGGAGAGAACTTTCAAACCATAGCATAACTGTATGTCTTCTGAAAAGACACCTTTCTATTACCTGGAAAACTGAAAAGCAACACAAATAGGAAGGCCAGTCAGCTTGGCATGGTTCATTATTAGAGCAGTTTAGGTTAATTGTTTAACGCATCATTTCGTGTGTATCTTTCTTGTATTTCCCCTGCTCTCTGTACAGACTGCCCACTGTATGGACTCATTTGCTAATGTTCCAGCAAAGTTAAAAGTAGCTATTGCAGTTACTTCAAGGAAAAAGGATGAGGGAGTCTGAACTAATTTGCAGTTAAAAAAATAAATTCAAAGAGCGCAAATTGAAAAGTAGACAGCTGGAGGTCTCATTAAGTGCATATTAGCTTATATTAGCATACTGCAACCCTGTCTGTAATGCTTCATTCTGACTGTGTGGAGATATGTCTGCAGAAGTGTAAAGCCTAAGTCCTTTAGCCTCCCATTCAATTTTCTTATACATATATACATAAATTTAGGAAATCCAGAAAAAATATGTGATTAAGCTGGTTGTCTATATAAGGCATGTAAGTATTTTACACTAAACAAATTGTAGATATGCAGATAAACCTTCTTAAGTAAATTAGGATAAATTACCAGAGATTTCTTAAACTTTGTTACTTTATTTTGTTTGTTATAAATGTTTATTCTATGTGTTCCCTGGGATACTTGGGTTCCTATTTTGTAGCATTTTAAAGCTATTACTTTTAAGATAGCTTGGAATAACATTGAATTATTTTTTAAAGTATTTGTGAAATTTATTTTTATCAGTACATATTTGCCATACATTATTACCATGTTCATCATAGAGAATTTATATATGAAGATTAAATTTTACTTCTTTTTTTCTATTCCCTTACCCTCCCTTTAGCCCTTCTTCCTCTCCTTATTTGCAAAAGTTTTGTTTCTATTTTGGCTTTCCTTTCTCTTTATTAAAATCATTTTCCCTTCCTTCCCTTACCCGTCCCCCTTATCTTTATTTCCCTTCCTATGTGAGCATGTTCTTCCTATTTCCCAACATGGAGTTATTGTTATTAATAAATTTACTGCAACTCTCAGACTGCATCTTCAGATTTTATACTAACTTTTCTGAGACTGTGGGGAAATAGGAATAGCAGAGTCCTTATTGTGAGAGAAAGTTATACTGTGGGAGTTAAAGAAATATGAGTGTGCTTGTGGGTACAATATCATGTACTCTTTCATCTTTCTCTTTCCTTGTCACTGTAAGTTTAACCCAAAAGCTTGAAGCTTCTTGTGAAACATCACAATACTTTGGGCTCTTCAAGGAAGGGTGGGGGCTTCTTGTTCTCATATATTGAGTAATTCTCACAGAGTGGATGTGTCTAAGAAGAATGCCACACACAATGACACAATAACTCAACTTTTAGTTTTTTAATCATCACATGCAAAGAACGTTGATTAGGGTTATGTTATTCAGCAATGTAAGGATTATATAGAAAGTCAAAAGCGATTGGATGTGTATGCATATATAAAAGAGGTTAACTTTATTGTTTTGGCTTATGTAAATACAGAGGCTAGCATAGCTAGAAGACATCGAGTTGACCAGCTGACTAAAGATCCAGGGGTAAACTGATCCTACAGTTCAGCTGTAAGAGCTGTTAAGCTGGAGAATTTCTCTTTCTCATTTAGGGTCAGGCTTTTTCTATCTAACTTCAACTTATTATATGAGATTCACCCACATTATCTAGGGCAAACTGTTTTACCAAAAATGCACTGATTTAAATATAAATGTCCTCTAAAAACAACTTCATAGAAACATCCAAGGTAATGTTTGTTGAGACATTTGGGCAACACAGGCCAGATAGGAAAAAAGAAGATAAGGAAAACAAAAGCAAAAAGGCAAGAAATGGGAAATGTAATTTAATTAGTAGTGATGAGCACACTCTACTCCATTTATATAACACATCACAATTTTCTCTCTGCTTATGACCGATAAACTTGGGAGAGATCAAAGTAGGAAGTTGCACGTGATTGGATAGTGATTTTGCAGTCCTTGCTTTTCCATGACTATGTTTACAGACATTAGAATAGATAGGATTATTTTATATTATTTTCAATTTAGTGAAAATAAATCCCCATATTATTTGTAGTGTCTCCTGGGTTCTACCCTCAGAGTCATGTAGAATGGTCTAATCTTTTTTGTGTGTAATGGTTGCAAATATTTCCCTCAAACAACTTAAAAATATGTGCATAAAGAAAAAGACAATTTTGTACAGTGCAAAAATAATTTAACAAATAAGTGATATAAATATTTTATAAATAATAAAAGAAAAAGTATTTTGGTTTTCTTTATTATGTAAATTACACTCATTGAAAGGAGAATATAAAAATTATTATATATGTTTGGGCAAGAAAATAGCTTCCATTATCATGTAATTATGAAGCAAACACTTTTAGGGCCAGTACTAGTCATGTTCCACAGGAACTTGGAATGTAAGGTTGGAAGGAGGTACTACCAATTAGAAGATTTTTATAGGAAAAAATTTAAAAAAAAACATGGATACTGACTTATTATGCTGGGAATTTTATATGAGGGACCATCGGAGAACAAACAAAACAAATATATAATTCCTCCTTGGAAGGAAAGTTTTCCTGGGCAAAATGGGAAATATATCCACAGAGTACTATTTGAAGATACTTTAAAGATTTAAACAGGCTTCATATGAAATAAAGATAGATAAGACTCATAGATGTAACCATGAAATAAAAACTAGAAAAACAAAACAACTGGAATGTTACTAAATTTTGGAACAAATACTGGCATCTCTTCCTATAAAGTGCTGACAACATATGTTTACTTAATGACAATTTTTAGAGTAGATGTCAGTAGAGAGCAAATACATATAAGCATAAAGAAGTAAATTACCTACTTAAAATCATCAAATTATATTTAATAATAATGAATCTGAGCTTTTCCTTTAAAAATTAAAAAGTCAAAGTACAATTTTCTTAAGAGAATTGCAAATATTTACTCTTTTAAATCTCTCTACTTTGGGAGTATGTCTATTTAAATTATCATCAAATGGGTTTCATTTGATTTATATAGATTTCTCATTAGAATCATTTTAGTGATTCAATAAGATAATAAGTGTAATTAAAACATACATATCCAGAAAGAAAAAGAGAAAGGGAGTGATCACAATTGCAGCAATAAGAGATTCACTTTTGCCCCGTCTTGCCTTGTTTTTCATCCCTTAGAATGATAGTGCTGAAAACCAAGAAGCTTCCCATTTTCATCTCAATAATTCCATAAATTAGAATTTCCAGACCACATACTTCTCATTAGAGAGTAACAAATATGGTTAAAATCACAAGATTGTTTTAAAATCTCCTCTGAATAGTTAGGGTTTCATATTCCTTCTTAATTTCCTTCCCCTGAACTTCAAAATAATTTCTCCAGGAAAAGAGAAGAGATTTATTTTCTAGAGAGGACGAAAGACAGGCTCTTGGGGCTGGAGACGGAATAGGAACACCAACATGACACACATTGTATGTCAGAACCACTGCCTGACTCCCGCGCCTCACAGAGGTCTGCCAGCATCTGACAACCAAATTTCTTACCGGCAAAACATAAGAATCTCCTCGAGGGACTCTCCCCTACCCAAAGATACAAAACTAGTGAAATTAACAGCAAAAGTCCTCAACTAGAAGCAAATCAACTAGATGACAAGGAAGACTGTGATCAGCATATATACTCTAACATACTAGCAAAAACCTACAAATTAGGAGTTTTGAAGAAAGAATCTCGTAGAAAGGAAATCAAAACAAACAAAGATTAGCTTAGGGAAAAAGAAAACACTTCAGCAAAAGAAAACTTCAAAACAATTGTGATTATTACCTTCAAAGATGAAAAAAGTCTTTGTTACCCCTAAAAAAAGAATTTGTTTTTTAAAACAATGAAATAAAACTATCATAAGTGAAAAATGTCTGATGGAAGTTTTAGGTAGTACAGGTGAGAAATGATTCCAGAAAGAAAAGCAAAATGTCAAAGATAGAAATGAATTGGGGGGCGGGGGAAGCTAAGTAAAATCAAAGAACCTGTAGAGGCATAACGGTTAAAAAAACAGTTAAGCAGAGATAGAAAAGAAGAGAAGAGATTAGAAAACTATCGAAGAAAAAATTTAATGAAAGTTTGCCAAATGAAAAAAAAAATCATGTATTTTCATATACATTAGGTACAGCATCTTCCAGTGCAGCACATAGAAAAGGGAATAACTTAAGAAGCAGCAGTGTGTCCCTGCAGTATGCAAGGGTAGGTCAACATAAATCAATGTGTTATACATCACATAAACAGAAGTAAAAGTAAACTCATATACAATGGAGTATTACTTGGCTATAAAGAAGGATACACTTGAGGCTTTTATAGGTAAATAGACACAACTTAAGACCTTACTCATAACTGGAATAAATCAGTTCATATGTGTAAATACTGTATTGTCTCCCTAGTGTAAAAAAAATTGAAAGACTAATAAGATCCAAAATGTATAATAAGATATTGTGAAAATGAAAGAGAAAGTGTTCAAAAGGAAAGAACAACTTGGATAGGGGAAAGGAGAAAAGGAA
Source organism: Hydrochoerus hydrochaeris (assembly GCA_004027455.1). NCBI lineage: Eukaryota > Metazoa > Chordata > Mammalia > Rodentia > Hydrochaeridae > Hydrochoerus > Hydrochoerus hydrochaeris. The sequence goes on from PVLA01008146.1 coordinate 58,552, forward strand.
GAAGGGAAGAGTTTCTAAGTATATAAGTATACATACAGGAGATAGATAACTGTACTACTAATCTCTGTAAGTTTATCAAAAAGAATAGTTTGTGCTTTCATTGTTTGATAATTTTTTTCATGCCTACATCTTGAAATCTGAATAACTACTTCTAAGATAGCAATATGCAATATATTAACTAGTGTTAATTTCCTACTATTTTTTGAAAGTCTGTATCGTTTCTATTTTGTTTTGTTTCTAAAATTAAAATAATAATATGATCATCTCAACAGAGATGTGAAAAGCCTTTGACAAAAGCTAACATCTATTCATAATACAACCCTTGAGGAAATAGATGTAGAAGGGCACTACCTTAAACTCATGAGAGGAAATATGGCAAACCAACTGCCAACATCATAATAATGGGGAGAAAACTGAAAAGAATTCCCTCTAAAATCAGGGACAAGACAAGGGCATTCATTCTCACCACTCCTGTTTTACATATCCACGGCAGGCAAACAAGAGAAAGGAAAGGAATTCAAATAGAGAGGAAAGAGGTCATATTATTATTTGCAGATGACATAATCCTTAAATAGAAGATTCAAAAAGTATACCAGAAGAATTAATAAATTCAGCAAAGTGGGAGGCCACAAAATCAATGCAGAAAGAATGACATTGTTCCTTCACCTTAACAATGAGCCAACTGAAAAATGAATGAGGAAAATAATCCCATTCATAATAGTTTTAAAAATATTAAATATATAGAAATTAACCTTACTAAGGAAGTAAAAGATCTTTACAGTGAAAACTATAGTGCTCTGAAAAAGAGACTGGAGCAGTTACTAGAAAATAAAAAAGAAATCTGTTCTTGATGTGATGATTTGTACATTGACTACTAAATAACCCAAAATATACACTGTGAAAAGAGGCCAAGGATACAGGACATGTTAGGGAACAAGGCTCTTTAAGGAGATGTGAAAGTTAAATTACTGTTTTCCAAAATCGAAATTCATTACACAATGCCTATATCATTACAGCCATCCTCTCCTGTTTAATAAATAGTAAGATAATCATGTTATAGAAAAATTTACATATAAATATGTAGAATTAGGAAAAATATTAATAAGTGGTTGCCTGTGGAAAAAGGAAAAATGTGTTATGAGAGTTGGCTATTACATACAAGCTGTTAAATTATATACCTTTTACCCAAAGCATAATTTTATCTGTGAAATTATTTTATTTAAAACAATTAGTAATTTAAAAAGTACCTAAACCCATATGCATTAAACTATTTCTGATAATAGTCTTGTTAATTTCTTTCTAAAGAGATATATTTTAACCTATAAACATATAGGTATATAAGTAACCAAAAATATACATAACTGCATGTACATAGAAAATAAACTGGTGAATTCAGTCATTTACAGCTCTATAAATATCACATCATGTATTTTGGCCATTTTTATGTCAGTCTCTAGTTTTCACGATGAAATGGTAGGCCTATTTAGGGTATTCTAGTTTTATTAATCTATATAGTGTTTAAAATTTAGCACAGTAAATTTTTGGAAGTTACCCAGTTAATGACATTATTGCCTTTAGATTATTATGAAATATTTCTATTATGCAGAAATATGCAAAGAACATTACATTGGACATTAATATACTCTGAATATTTACAATGATTCTAAACTCATTTTAATCTTCTATATATTCATCTTGGATTTCATTTCACTGTTCTTTAGAGGAAACTACTGATATGGACATTTACTACTTCACATACTTAATTGAAGTACTGAAAAATATATAAATAAATATATAATCCTAAATCCTGAAAAATAAATATATAATCCTAAATGATATTGTTGATCCACTTGAAGTACTGAAAAATAAATATATAAATAAATATATAATCCTAAATTCTGAAAAATAAATATATAATCCTAAATAATATTGTTGATCTATTGTAGATTTCTTTTTCTGTGTGTGTTTCTTAACTAAAAGGAGACATAATTGTTTTATAAATTTCTTCGTGTTAATGCAGGTGGAATTAGTTCCATTTTTTAATGTTGTTTAGTATTCCCTTTAGGAAAACAAAAAAAAATTACCTATTTTTCTATTTAATAGATATTTTGGTACCATTTTTAAAGTATTGTATTGTTATTTCTATGAATGTTCTTCATGCATACAAGCAAAAGATTGTCAGGATGTAATAAAATTTACTAGATACTCCTAGTCTTATCTATAAACATATTTTTCTAGATTATAATCTCGCCAACATTTAAAAAGCTTAAACACCTTTATAAAAAGGTAACTAAATAAAGCAATAAATTTATGAAAAAATTTCCATCACTATTTATCATAGAAAGAGATAGTGCTTTTGTAATAAAATCCCCTGTACCAAAACAAACAAACAAACAACAAACTGCAATACCCTCTGTTGGTAAGGACGTTGTACAGCGACACCTGTGTGAGTTACCTTTCAGTTGCTGAGAAAACACCTGATACATACAACTTCAAGGAAGAAAGATTTATTTAGTCTCATGGTTTTCGAGGACTCAATGCATGATCACCTGGCTCACAGGCGAAAGTCATGGTGGAAGGGCCTGGTGGAAGAAGGCTGCTCACTTCATGGTCTTCACTAACTAAGCACAGAGAGTGGAAAGGGGCCAGGGAAAGCTGTAACCTTCCAAGACACATCTCCAGGGACCTACTTCCCCTGACAGCACGTCAACCTGTGAACTCGTTATTGGAATAACCCATGTATAAGCTTTGTCCTCCCATCCTAAAGTTGCTTTCTAAAACCACCACTTGTGCAACACATGCCTTTGGGGGTACATTACTGATCTAAACTGTAACAATTTTCATACAATGCAGTAGGGATGGTAAAATGGTACAATTTTTTTTTCAGAAGTACAGTATCTAGTTAAAGATGAACAAATCTTACATATCTGCAAGTCTACTTTTATTTTTATTTTCTAAACTAAAAATCCCAGGGTATTTATTATATCGTTCATTTAGAGAAGTAAGCAACTAAGCAGGGAGTACAGAAGCAAACAATGTCAGTATCTCTTAGTGTAGATGTAGATAGTCATACTATAGAATTCTGTTTAGCATGTGATTGAATGAACTAAAACTGCGAACCTTAACACATTTCAGTATTGAAACTATACCACTGCATGAGGAGAAAAACAGTTTTTGATGATTTTCCCCACATCATTTTTTAAGGAGAAAATAAGAACAATAAAAACAAAGATACAGAATTTCAAAAACAAGATAATAGGAAATTGACAATGGTTAATCTATTGCATATTATCATCAAAGTAGTTGCTCTAATTACAAGATATACGCATGCATATGATCAAACAATATAAGCACAAATCACTCTCTTCAATGAACTAAGAGAAGTTGGTATCCACAATGTCATTTTCATGAAACTTAAAAATTCTATATTCTACTTTTGGCTAACTAGGTACATATGAAAAATTCTAAATAATAAACATCAACTTCAACAAAAGGGTACCTCTGGAGAAGAAGAAATGATTTTGTCCTATCTGAAATATTTCATTTATTTAAATATCTGAAAGAACTATAACAAATTATTAATATTTTACATAATAAATATGGTATTTGTTATGTCGAGAGTAATAGCAAGTGTTCATTACCTTCTGAACTTTTCAGGGATGTTACCTAATTCACACAAAATAACTATGTAAAATGAATAAATATATTTGAAAATGAGGTTAATACTCTTTGATTTAGTTCTTAAATGAAGTGATAACAACTCCATGTCTGTATTTTTACAATAAATCCCTCAGGTAGTTAGTTTGCTATAATAGTTCTTTGATTGCAATTTTTCTATATTTTAGTATAAAGAATTATATAATTCTTAAATAAAATTCAATATAATGTTTGCATGTCACTTTTTGACTTTCATTTGTAGCAATTTACTCACTGCATAGGCAGTGTCATCTGAAAATTATACCTAGCCTGGGAGTTTCCCCACAAACAAGACTGGACACCAGTTGCTTTATACCCATCCTGTAAAATGATCCTTGGATATAGTTAGAAGATCAGAGTATATGCACTTTACTGTGATGTAAAATTTGGATTCCTGAGGTAGAGAGACTTGGACTTTTTGAAACTCTGGCATGTTTATCTTACTTCTCTGAAGGAAAGTTTCATTTCCTTCAGTAGTGAGAACCTCTGGGGGTTCTCTCTCTCTCTCTCTCTCTCTCTCTCTCTCTCTCTCTCTCTCTATATATATATATATATATATATATATATATATATATATATTTCCCCTACAGTTTGCCTGGGTAATTTCTTACTGTGTTTTGCTATGTACTTTAGCTTCTTCTACTAATTTTTTTCTTGACTAATGATAGCTTAAATGTGATTTTACAACTGGCCATCAACTGTAACATAATATAAAAAATTGACTGGGGTTTATGAATCACATAGAAATTTCCTGCCATCTTCTCTGAGTTTTCCATGGAGGAAGGAAGATAAAGCCATGGTTTTCAGTTTCTTTTAGTAACTAGTCACTCTTTATATTCCCAATATTTTTTTTGTCCTCAAGATTTATGTTTTTCCTGCACACTAAGCCTAGTTTCCTATTCCCTCCCTTTGTATTATGAGTTATAATCCATTTTCCAGCCTTAAACTGGGTGTTTGTGCATTTTGGTTGATAATATATTTCATTTCTTGTAATTGTTTGTCTACTTAATGGTAGGCTGTTAATTTCCATGTGTCTTTTAAGGTAAATGAAAAATAACATATGCTCCTTTTTAAAAAATTCCTCATTCTTAAAGAATTTAAGTTGTTTTATATTGTTTAGTTTTGAAAGTAGTAATTTAGTGTTTCCATTAAGAGCAAAGTTGCTCTCTAGTTAATGCATTTTTCCCACTGTTGATGGAACTTTGATTTAGAAATTTATATCTATGTGTTGAAAATGTAGCTCTCTAAAGGATCTCTTGCTAAATATAAGTGTTTTCATTAAATGGATTTACTAAAGCTTCTTTACATCTAAATGTTTCTGGAACTTTATCTACTAAAACTTGTGAAAGAAACATTATAAAAAATTTATATATATATATATATATATATCCCTTGCATTTTATTCACTAGTGAATATATATGCAAGATACTGAATTTCATAATGGACTAATGAGAAAACTATGTAACTCCCAAATCCAAGCTCTAAACAGTAGAATACGGATGTAGAAAAAGCATAATAATGTCTAGTGACAAAGTGTCACAGTAGTCATATTTGTTTTTCTGGCAAAACTTCACTTGGAATTACTTTATATGATCAATTCTCTTTGTGGTTGCAATTTTTTTCCAAACAGTTTTTCCTGCAATTTGACGTAATTGATAGAAACTGGAGGGTAGACCTTTAAATGCAGCTTAAGTGAAAACGTCTCTGAGAGTTTGCATACAGATTTGACTTCATTTTCATTCTACTCAGTTGAAATTTTCCACCAAAGTCATGTTTCTGTTAATTGAAGGGGATGAATCTGGAGCCCTTCTTTTCCTTTACACTTCTTTGAATTGATCAGCATGTTGTTTGTTTGGGTCATCTCTGAGATACCATGTCTAAGTAAGATCACGCAGGATTGCTGTTTCTGGGCCTGGCTTACTTCCCTCAGTATACTGATCACCAGCTTCCTCCGTATTGTGACACATGCCAGGATTTTCTTCTCTTTCCTTTTCCTCCATTTCCTTACCCTTCATCCTTCTCTTTCTTGTTAAGGATCAAGAGTATTCCATTGTGTGCGTGTATGTGTACCTGTGTGCATGGCAGATTTCATCCACTCATAGGCTGATAGATTCCGTAACTTGGCCATTATGTCTAACTCTGCAATAAACAGTGTGGATCCCCTCTGATGAACGAATTTCCTTTCCACTGGATATGCGCTATCCCAGCATGTAATTGCTGGATTGTGTGGTCATTTTCTTTTAGGGAGAGGATTGAAGAGGGACATGGAGAGATTCTGGTCAAACAGTATAAAATTTCAATTTGACAGACTGCTTAAATCCTATTTATTTACTGATTGTACAGCATGGTGACTATAGTTAATAATAAGATAATATATATTTGTGCTAAGAAAAAGGAGATCTTGAATGTTATCACCACAGAAAAACTGTATGAGATGGTATGTTGTTTTTTCTTTAATAATTTCACAATTTATACATATATCAAACTATTCATATATACATTTTTATTTGGGGATTATATTTTAATAAATCAAATAAAGGTAAATACCACTGGTTTAAATTAACAGATTAAAATTCATCTTTCAGTATTCTATATTTTACCTTAAACAAGTTATAAAAATGTCAGTGACTCAGTTTTCTTATTTTTAAAATATGAATGATGCTTAATCATAGATAGGACTTTTATAAGGAAAATTACATAATCTTTGTAAAATAGGATAGCGCTTGTATGTGTATGTCTGGAGCTAGAATTTCCTATAGAAAACTGTGCTATCTAGTGTTGTATGGATTCTTTTTTGGAGAGAGACAGAAACAACTGGAATTTTGCTTCCCCACAGTGCACCTGATTACATCAAAAAAGTCAGTTCTCTTCATTAAATCTCAGTAAATCAGTCTGTCAATGTGAAAGGCTTTTATCCAAATAATAAACAGTAAGTGTAGCTGCCACACTGTAGGGGAGTCTCTGGCACATCTCTAAGTGTCCCTTCCTTATTCTGATAAAATCAAATACTCAGAATAGCATTTAGGAGGCAGTAAAGTATTGTTGCTGTTATTGTTATTATTATTTTTTCCATTTTGAGTCTTTCATTACCTTTATTAACTCCTTTCCAACTGGTTGGTTGGGTATAGTAAGGAAATAGTTTTTTCCATATAGTAAAAAGAGTCTCTTAATTTTTTCTGTAATTATGTGTCTTTTTGTTGTACCTTCCCATATATACTGCCTCCACTTCAACTCTATAGTGTTTCCCAAAGTGATTTTTGAATATGAATTGCCTTTCTTTCCTCTCACAAGTTGCAGGGGCTGGGGATTTAGCTCAGTGGCATAAACGCCCACCTGGCAGGTCATGAGTTCGATCCCTGGTACCCAAAAAAGAAAAAACTTTCACAAGTTGCAAATTGGAAACCCTCTAGCAGATATGTTTTACTGGGCCAGTTAAATGTATTTTTAATTGAATGAAAATGCCTTTAGGTAAAGTAATAAATCCACAACACACTAGACTAGCCATTACACCTTCATTTATTTAGATCTCTTACCTGGTCCCAAAAGTCATTGGGTTTACCAATAGAGCTTTTTCCCTTAATTAAAGCCAACATAAATGAATCACTACTTCTCTGCCTCCCACAATGCAATTTAAATCTTTAGAAGCCCCATTCCATGGTCTCATATAAGTTAGAAAAACGAGTTTTGGACTAAGAGGAGAGGTTTTAATCTCTGCAGCTAAGTTTCATAAAGTTTAGCAAGACTCCCCTGCTCACCAAAAAAAATACAGAAAACAACTGTCATATTCATATAACAGTTCTTTTCAGGCTAGTTTTGACAATGACCATAGAAGAATGTATGTAAAATAATTAACACAGTGACTCATTCAAAGTTAGTAATGGATAGATATAAACCCCTCTGGTTCTGCCTTCTAATTCACCAAGTAAAGAGATGGAACTTAGTTGAGTTAGTTTTCCTCTCTGATCAATGATTGGAAATCTCAATTTTATGTTTTAGACATTTTTCTGAGTGTTGTACATTCTTCTTATAAGGACAATATAATACGATTTACCATGCCATCTAATTTAATAACCCATCATTAGAGAATATCATATTTTTAGATCCAATGTAATTGTATATGTTATATCATTTGTAATTCTATATTAATAATGTCTTTGCTTCTTTTCTCCTCACTGTAACAGTTTCTGGCTTTTTCCCCTTGTTTATCCTTTTCTTTTTTCTTTTGAGATGAGTTCTTCTTCCTATGTAATTTAGAGTGACTATACACTCACTGTGTATCTCAGGATGGCCTTTAGCTCACGAGGATCCCCTATATCAGCCTCCACAGGCATATGCCACACCATTGACATTTTTCCCCTTTCCTTCTTTCCTTTTTCTTTTCTTCCTTTTTCCTTTCTTTTTCTGAGAGAAGATCTCACTATGTAATCCATGTTGGCCTTGAACTTGCTGCATAGCCCAGGCTGTCTTCAAATTTTCAGTCCTCCTCTCTCAGACTCCTGAGAGCATGTTTATAGGCTTGTTTGTACCCAGCTACCATGCTCAGTTTCTGGGTTTTATTATAGGGTTAAACATGGGGAGCAAGCGAGAACTAAGACTGTTGATGGTTTCTACTGCAGGCTCTCTTTGTGAAGTCCTTTGCAGTCCTAATTGATTCTTGTTTAATGAAAGACTCATTGATCAAGGAGAAGTGCATGTGTATAGTTGCTCCTTATAATGTGGCTACCTCTCACCAAACCTTTAGTTGTAACCACCTAAACATGGTTGAGTAACTGTAAGCATCTGTAGTAACTGTGAGTGTACTAGTTACTGTAGGTGCACTGCACTGTAAGCACCAGCTGTTTCCACTCCTGATGTAGTGGTCAGGGAGCAGCTGAGACTCACTGCTGCTGCACAGCATTATGAGTTTCTTATGTAGCTACTCGGAAGAGACTGACACTCAAAATTTGAATGTTTTCTCTACTTCATATACAAAATTTGATATGATAGGGTTGCATACTGCTTTTTAAAATCTTTAATTAATTAATTAATTTGGTACTGGGATCAAACTCACGACCTCGAGCTTGCCAGGCAGGAGCTTATGCTGCTGAGCTAAATCCCTGGCCTTAATTTTTCATTTTAAAGAGAATAAAACCAAGCAAAAATAAAACAGAATAAAGCTAACCAAAACAAAACAATGTAAGTGATACAGGGTTTCAAAATAAGATAATAAGAAATCAGCAATGCCATTTGTGGTCTTCAAAATAGCTGCCCATACTATCAGACTTAGGAAAATCAAACAAAACAGAACAGAATAGAACCAATAAAAACAAAACAATAAATGAAAGAAAGTACTTCAAAACAAGATAATAGGAAATCCAAAGTAGCTATCAATATCTCTTGTTATCTTTGAAAATAGCTGCCATGCCAACAAATACAGTCAAACAAGACAAAACAGAATAAAACCACCAAACCAAACAATGAAAATGATACAGAACTTTAAAACAAGATAATAGGGAATTAACAATGGCTACCACCTTCAGAAGGAGACCCCCATAGATGCTATACTATGTATTGTTATCCTTTAAATAGATGATCAGATTAACAACAATGGCTTTAAGCCTGCAAAGTCAATGAAACACTAAACACTGCAAGCATTAAGTTGAGTTTTACTTAAAAAGCTATCATGGCAGCCTGTGTTTCTCTGGATCAGCTGGTTGCTCACGGCGGGAGAGGGGAATGTTCATTCTTCTTGTCTTCCAACCTGCGCGCTGGGAGGGGTTGACATCTGGTTGTCCTCCCCACAGCCCGCACAGGGCACCAACTCACAGGAAATGAACGGCTTCTTCTTTTCTCTGCAGCTTAAGGTTGGCACTGACACATACTGCTTTTATACTATGATTAAAAAAAAAACTATGTTGAACCTTCAAAAGATGGAGACCATCTGACACAGTGCTCAGTTGACCATAGAGTTGGACCATCATTCAGTACAGTTGTAGACACCAGAACAATCCTGTTAACCCAGCACCAACTTGCAGTGAACCTCCTGCCTCAGACTCCTGGGTCCTGGGATTTCATGTGTAAACTGCCACACCCAGCTGTGGAGCCTAATTTAACCAAGGGTCTGCAGGTATGGATCACTTTGCGTGACTTTGACTGGGTCCAGATATTTAGCAATTGAGTTAGGTGGTATATCAATATTTAGAACATTAATCCTATTTATATTTACTTATTTACTCACTGCTACACCATGTAAACAAATAGTATTTGTGCTAATATCATGAGTGTGTACTTATCTACAAGCCAATTTAAATGGAACTATTGGAAGATGATATGTATATCTGGAAGTTAAAACAGAAGCAAACATATTAATCTAAATCATATAATCCTTACATCACTAAACTTTAAGGATTTTATTTTTATTTGTGTAAGCCTTGAGCCTACCAGATTTTATCCTGTAATGTTTTCGGTGAGTTGGCTAATGCTTGCATATCTGTATAACCCTTTTTTGTACCCTAATGGAGGACCCTAACAAACGTAGCCATCTACAAAGACAACACTTAAACATAAAAATACAATTAATATGCCCTCAGAAACAATTTACTGAAGCATCTGTAGGTATTTTAACCAATTATTAAAAACAAGTGGCAGACAGACAAAAATAGAAAACACATAAAGCAATTACCTCAAATCAATGTGCACTTTTAGATGTAATGATCAAGTTAAATTATAATAATCCTTTTCTTAGTTTATAACCAAAGATTATTTAGAATTTTCCCTAGGGGTATCAATTAACTCGCATTGTTAATGTAAATCATAACAGTATTTTCTTTGATACTCTTAAATTGAGTACAGTAATCTCTTATTTACCAGTATTTGGGTTGCGAATTTTCACAGATACATATGTAACTCGCATTCAGAACATTAGTAGATGTGAACAAATTGTGAAAGTAGCTCACATATCTGCTGGACATTATCACAGTTGTGTTGCTGTGTCTTACTGGACAGTGTGATGTGTACAGTGCCTAATCAGAACCCAGGATGTCCAGAAGCAAGAAGAAAAGCAGTGCTGGTGTGAATGGGAAGGCCAGGAAACGCAAAGCAAGTACACTGTGCATTTGTGTCAAAGGTGTGTGAGACTCATTTTGCCTGACTTAGGAATGAATCTAACTTGTACACATTCTCCCAGAATGGAACTCAATTTGTAAATCATGCATTTACTGTAGTTTTGTTGTTGTTGTTAACACTATAGACCTACCACGAACAAGAGTCAGAAGAGGGGAGAAAGAAGAGCTGTAGATTGCTAGCTGAGATTTTTATTTTCTCATTATGAAATCAAGTCTAAGCCCTTGTATTTTTATTCTTACATTTGGTGAAAAATCAACTCTTTAAAAATCCTCCATTTTAAATTGGCTCTAGATTTATGAAATATAACATAAAAGTGACATTCTGGGAACAGATATTTAGTTGCTTATAATCTTTTAAGATGTATTACATGCCTTTAAATTTTCCTTTGTGAACTTTTAGAAAAAAATAAAGGAAAAGAGAGAGACAGACAGAGATGACAGAGACAGAGACAGAAACACGGACAGAAACAGAGACGGAGAGAATGAACAGTCTTATTTAAATCCCTGAAGTCAGAGCGCTTGAGAATTCGCCTCATCCTGGGGCCAGGGTGCATGTACACTCCAAACTGAAGTCGGGCCACAGCCCACCTCCCTTCCAGCATGAATAGTCTACAATTCCCTACCATTTGCACAGAAGTCTTTCCTGAGTAAGACAACATTTGCCAGTCTCATCGTGTCAACAGATCAGAAAAGAAATTTCTACACAAAAATAGGGCTTTACTCAAAAATCCATTCCAAAGATCTTCCTATACAGCGACCTGTGACATATGCAAGGAATTCACCTGAATTTCAAATGTCTGGTGATATCACTTAGTAGCTACAAATCACATGCCATTTCAAATAGGGAGACAGGGAGGGCTGGGAATTTAGCTTAGCCTGGCAAGCTGGAGGTTGTGAGTTTGATCCTGGTTACCAAAAATAAATAAATAAATAAATAAATAAATAAATAAATAAATAAATAAATAGGGAGATAGACTTGAAACTTGAAGAGAGAGAAAATGGCAGGGAGGGAGAGAAACAGAGAGAGAGAGGGGAGATTTACAAAGCAATTTAGAGTATCTCTTTTTATCTAAAATGTTTAGGACACAAAAATGTCTGTGATTTAAGGAGGTGATTTCCCTGGGTGTCTTCCCAAAGCACATCCCTTGCCACAGTGTCTCAGAACTAGGTTTCCCATGATGGTTGTGTGAGAATCTTTGCTCAAGACATTGCAGAGGTCTTCCTGGTGAGCAAATTTTAATTCTGCCTGACTCAGAAATGGGGCAGATTGACCTGAGTGAAGTGGGTACCTAATGAGGCTGCTACACACCACAAAATATACTTCTGGACACCTGTTACTGTTTCTGGTTAGAGTATGCCAGTGTTCCTCGTCTTTGGTTCATATATATATATACACACACACACACACACACACACTCATTTTTCTAGGAACTTGGGAGCCTCTACCTGCTGAAAAGGCAAAGAAAAACAAACAAACCTCAAAGGCTGCAGAAGTTTGTAGAAAGAAAAAACAAACAAATGAACAAAAAAAAATTTTTTTAAAGGATATCAGCTGTTTCAGAGGCAAAGAAGAGGACCAGGGAAAGTGGGGAAGAAGAAATGACAAGCCTTTGGTCTTTGGCCATGCTTGTAAAGTCACAGCCCCAGTGCCTCTTTTCTCACTGCTGGCCAAGAGCAAATGTCTCTGGATGGGGTCCAAGGAGGTTTCTGAGGCTGTGATAAGAAGCCTAACCCCTGCGACCTCCTAGAATATGAGTACAGGTCCTATAACACCTGTCACAGAAAAAGAATCTTTAGGATCACCAGTAAAAAGTTTGGAAAGCTTTTATTAGACAGAAATTTTAGTATACACTCAAAGAAATTGACAACTGGCACTCTGGAGTGAGAGAGGCACCTTATTTCCTGGAATGGAGGACATTTGTCTTCTCTGGATGGGGAGGGATTCCTGAGACAAAGTTACCACCCCTACAAAGGTACGCCCAGGTTTTTGTTTGTTTGTTTGTTTGTTTTGTTTTTGTTCTTAGGTAAACATTCCTTGTATTCTCTCAACCTGTTACTTTATTTTAGGATCAGGTGCCTGCTCTTTGCTTTTTCAGTGAAAACCATTTGTGGACCTAAGGATTCCTGAGGAATTTTGGGTGTGGCCAGTCTGGAAAGAAAGGGCCCTAATTTTAGCTTAGGGAGTGTTGATATGAATCCCCAGGGTGACTTTGACCGGTTCCTGGAAATTGCAGTCTTCTAAAGAGTTCTGATCTCCTTGTCTCCTTTCTACCCATCTTTTATTCCTTCTGTCCTACACCATCATCACAAAGTGCCTTCAAGCACCCTCCTTTCATGTCTAATACATGAATTATAAGTTTGAAATTAGTGAAGAAACACCTACATCAATAATTTAAAGCAAGAAATTGTATTTTATTCAAAGTGAATGTTCTGCAATCTTACAAATATTTTTAATATTTCATGTGCAGAATGTTATATAAAAACCATGTAGACAAATGCTAAACATGAAAATAGGAAGGAGATTTTATACATTGACATGTGTAAAATGTTTTTGTGAATACATTTTTTGGTGTCTATTTCTGAGTTTAAGCTAAAAATCTACAAAAATTCTGAGGCATTCTGTACTTCTCAGTCCTAAGTGGCTTCAGTTCACTAAATTATTCAGTGTTCTACATAAATGTGTCAAATATATTCACAGGGCATAAATGAAGAGATCTAGTGCTTGATAATCCACAACTGTCTCTCTAATAATGAAAAAGATTTTATAAAGACATTGAAAACAGGGTAGCAAGTAGCTCTTAAAACTCTCTTCATGCACTACCCCCCCCATTTATTTATAAAAGAGATTTATAAGAATTTGATTATAAGCTGAATAAAATATGAGTTTAAATAGACATTTATTGGACTGATAAAGAGGTAAGTGGGAAATTCAGTCTGCTAAATCTGCTAAAGATACTTGCATAGCTCTCAAGTCTGGTATTCCCATCTTCTTTGTGTGATTGTCATTTCCTGACATGCTAAATGTATCGTTTGGCACATTACTTATCTTTTACACGTTTTGGCTTCTCTGCTTTCAAAGATCATCTGTCTTGCTACATTTGGCAGAGGATATGGTTCCTCACATTTGTCCTCGATGCTTGTTTCTTTGCTGGGACTTTTCAGTGTGACTCTTTGTTTCCTACACTTAGTGTCTCTTCCTGCTCCCTTCTATTCATTTCTAGGCGATGTTTTCTTTTTTCAGACCTGAATCTTTGGAGTTGGTGTGGTTCCAGCACCATCTCACATCAGCATCACTGAGGTACAAAAATGAATTCCTACACTCAGCACTGCTCTCATGAATCAAACTGCATGGTGTTCATGGCTAAGAACTGTATTTTCAGTGAGTGCCCTGAATAATTCACAGTGAAGAGAATTTTTCAGAGCTCATCAATGGCGATGAGGTAAAATATCTGCTGTATTAGTTATAATTTTTTTAAAAACTTTGATTTGACTTTTAGGCCTCATCACCTTGGTATCACCCATGGTAGATGTATGAGCCATTACTACTAGTTTGAGTTGTGTCCAGTTTCCACTGATTGAAGAGAATGCATTAGTTGAGGTAAGAAATCTACTATGCAACACGGTAACAATTCTTCCACATGTTTAGATCTCCTAAGTGATGCAAAGGCTCATTTTCTCACTTGGCCTGTCTCATAGACATGGGATGCACTGGCTAGATTCTGCCTCAAGGGCAGTCTTGCTGTCTGGCTGTGAGAGCAGTTCTCAGCCGGCAGGTCCCTCAGGATCTTCTCATCTGTGGTGGGCATCCTTGCTCTACCCTTATTCTTGCAGTACCAGCCATTTGTTGGACGTAGTCAGACAGCATCACAGTTTGACTTCTTCCCCTTCCTAATCCTGCATCTAATACCTTTTCCCCCAGGTGTTGTGTTGATTCCTCCTAAACTCTGCCTTAGCATCTCCTTGCAGAGAACCCATCCTACAGATGCCCAGTTTGCATAGCACTGCGTAGGCTGCTCTTCTCATACTCTTCATAGCTCTGGACAGTAATTACATATGAATTTTTGCCCTTTCAAAATCCAAGCTAATTATAATTTTTAAATTTTTCTTCCCATTCATGATATCTTCGCAAGAATGCATTGTTTCACTAGGAATCTGGTTATTAAAATGGATTTTTCATTCTCATAAGGATCTGTTATTTTCACCAGAGCACATGAACATGTGTTAGAAAAATGTGTCCCTCCTTCTTGAGAGAAATACTTGCTTTTAAACTCACTGCTAAGCCCATACATAGAATTCTTGTCTTGAAAGACTATAGAGTTCCTTTCAATATCCCCAGGAAAATTAACCACTGAAATCTTTTTCCAATTTTTTTATTTAAATAAAGAAAGAAAAGAAAATTTTAAAAAACAGAAAAAAGGGAAAAAATAGAATAATACAGAATTTTTAAAAATTAACATCATAAAGTCGCTAGTTAATACATTACATATTGTCATCTTAACAATAGTTGTTAAAGTTACAAAATAAAGGATGAAAAGTGGCTAGACACTCAGACATTGACAGAACAAACTCTTCTGTTCAATGATCTAACAGAAACTTAGTAATATGGTCATCTATCTTGCACACTATGCATATTGTTATATCCTTTAGAGCACTTTCTTTCCCTTTCACTTTTATAATATCTATTATACTTTTTGGATCCCATTAACCACTGAAATTTTTCACAGACATTCTCAACATTATCTTCAGTAATGGGATGAAATGGCTTTCTGTTGAGAAATACTGCATCATGAGAGTTGCTTATATATTTCCACCACAGTGCATCAATATCAGCAACCACATTTTTGTTATTCATTCTTTCTCCTTTTGGGATTAGCTACTGGTCCTTTCTACTTAACCTTTTTGAATGGTATCAGAAATGTGTTCAAATAATTTATTATAACAAGTATATGGCTGCGAACCTGGCCCTTGGATTGAAAAATGAAGTAATTAATGAAATAAAAGGCTTTGTTTTTAACTGAACCATGAAAGAAACAAAAGTTAATGTGTATTCAAATCTTAGTCCAATAGGTTAAGTATGTGTTCACCTGGGAAAAAGACTTCAGCCTTTGACACTGCAATATGGAGATATAAATAAAGTGAGACAGTGTATATTGGCAAAACATTGCTACTTGTGTCTAGATGTGACTTTTAGGTAATCTCTACACTGTCCACTTGGGAGCTGATAACGGTACTTCCACATTTATATCATCTAAGTCCTGGTGGCCTTACATCGTACCTTCATTAACTAAACAGTTATAATGTTTACCGAGAGTGATAACAGCAATGAGATTCTTTTTTTCTAGACTGTATAGAATAAAAAGGCAAAAGTGAGCTGAGGAAAAATGTTACAAAGGAGAATTCAACATGGAAGCACCTTTCTAGGTAGTTTCAGAAAAAGAAAGAAGGTGCTAGTCCTATGCTTCTGTTCTTTTTTTTTTTTTTTTTTTTGCTGAAATTCTGTAACTTCTTTTAGATTTGGAATCCCCCAGCCTCTTTAATTTTCTGTTTAGAAATCCTTACCAAGTTTGTAGTATTGCCAGAGAACAGGAAAGGATGAGGAAAAGAAATGAGTCAGACATCCTGTTGAAGTCTATTCAGGTAGTAGAGCCTGTGGGATCCCATATTGTTTACCAGCTGCTCCTACGCTCTCTGCTGAACCTGAACTAATTTTACAGCTAGAGTTGAATTAACAATACAGATTGCATGCCTGCCAGATACTACTGAAGAATGTGGAGGAGACAGCAACATAATCATGCTGAAAACAGAATTTGAAGATCACCTTGTCCTTTTAGCATGAGGCACTCAGCAAAACAAGATGACTGATTTATCTATGCATCTCATGCCATTATTAAATAAGTAAAGGCAAGAATACAAACACAGGATTGCACAACAGTATCATTGGTATGAGTCATAGTACCTGCAATTTAACAGTCACCTTGTCTAGCTCAAACAGGTGTCAGAGTCTGGCAGATGGCAGTGAGGATTTCATTACAGGATTCACAATCATTTGAAAATCGTTTGCCCTGTTTTTCTTTCTCTAAAATTGTGTGCTTATGTGTGTATGTATAACTTACATTCATGTAGTATAATTTGTGTTCTTATACTTTGAGAATAAATTGTAACCACAAATGGACTCAGAATCATATTAACTCCCTTGTAATTTTTTTCCTGTTTTAATTCAATATTCAAATATTTTTGAGCAACTGCTTTGTGCCAGGTACTAGTCTAGACACTTGGGACATGCTTACTAACATAACCTTTCACTATTATGTAGCATAGATAGATAGTAGATAGAGTAATTTGTTACTTAAAAGTAATGTATTTTATTTAAATATACCTTGTTTTCTTTTAATATTGCTATATAATTCTTCTTAATTGATATTATTGGATATGTTTTTGTCTTGTAGCTTTAATTTCAACCTCACTGAAGATCTTGTATCTAAGCATCAATCCCATAAGCATATCAGGTCTTTTTTAACAGAATTTAAAAAATTTTAACTTTATGAGAGAAGTTTCACCCATCTACATTTTTGAGATTATTTAAATATTTGAATATTTTCCATTATTTATGTTTTTCCCTTAATTATAGTTTCTTTTTGTATGATTTTAATTTATTTTCTGAGCCAGTTTTATTAGGTGATAGGACATGAATGTGCTCACCCAGATTCATGTTTAGAAACTTAATCCCAGGGCAGCAGTTTTATGAGATGAAGCCTTTGTGAAGGTGTTTACTTCACAAGGGATCAGTCCTTGTCACTGAGTTAATGACACTGCAAAAGTGACTTGCAAGGGTGAATTTGTGCTTTCTTGCCCTTTCTGTCTTTTACTATGTGAAGACACAGAAAGAAAG
Organism: Hydrochoerus hydrochaeris; assembly: GCA_004027455.1. Lineage (NCBI taxonomy): Eukaryota > Metazoa > Chordata > Mammalia > Rodentia > Hydrochaeridae > Hydrochoerus > Hydrochoerus hydrochaeris. The sequence goes on from PVLA01008146.1 coordinate 76,241, forward strand.
CCCTCCCCGGATTCTGGTGCCAGATCTTTCTACTTCATTTAAGGTGATAGTCTTAAAACTAATGATTTGTTACTTAGCAAGCATTTGTTACAACATATGAATGAGTAGTTCTATTGACCTTCCTCAAATACAAAGACCTTAGGCTTTGTCAGCCATTACCTCTCTCGTCTTCCATGTCCAACTTTTTAATTTAAACCCTCAGACTCAGTCATTACTTTCCATGTTTTTATTCAATGAATTTGCTAATCTGTCTTATTCTACACTATTCTATTTTATACTTTTTTTCATTTTGTGCCCCATATTTTTTTCTGAATTAAATTCTTTTCTGAAGTTCTTCTATTAACACTGTTTCAGTGAAAGCTGTGAGTGGCAGTGCCTTTGACTGAAAATATCTATTTTAACCTCACTCTTGATTAAAAGCCCAAATGTGGATATAATTCTAGGTTGACAGATATTTTCTCACAATACATGAAATGTATTCTTCCACTGTCTTATCTTCTCTATTGGGGTTGATTCCACGATTGCTGACAATCTAGCTGTCATTATTTTTCAGGAACTCTAAGAAATTTTGTGTTTTATGTTAGGAAGTTTAAAGTTTTTGAAAATTAAGTCAGTTAAATATGGGGTTTTTAAATTTATTTTATGATGGATTTTTTCTTTAATTCATATTACCTCCTATATATATATATATATAGAGAGAGAGAGAGAGAGAGAGAGAGAGAGAGAGACTTCTAATATTTTTATAGCTTCTTAAGATTTTTAAATCACAATGACTAGCATATCTAGCAAAAGTTGCATAATACTAATCGTTTTCTTTTTGAATTTAATAGTGTTACTATTTTGTGCAGTTATTTTCAAATTCTGTGGAGTTGCTTGCTTTTAGGTCTCTCTACATTTTTACACAGAATTTTCTTTCATCACAATTTTCACTGAATGAAAACACTGAAAATATTCCATAGTTAAGGCAATCACAGCAAGTTTTTCAATGACCCATGCAACCATCCTCTGTCTATCACTGTTCCTTGTCCATGATTTGCTTATGCAAGGTTGTATGAAACAACTTACTTTGGGCCAGGGGAGGCATTCATTCATGCATTATTGCTCAGCTATACTAAATGTACAATAGCAGCTATATTTTTGCTATTACTTTACTTTTGCTTTTAACTTAAGTGGAAAATATTGAAAAACACGTGGATGACATAATGATAAGATTTAAAATATTCTTTCAGGAAGTACTGTTTGTTTTGTAAGGAGTAAAAGTGCCTAATCAGTAAACACCATAAAACTAAGTCACTTGGGGAAAAGGAGGAGTAAAAAGGAAATATAAATAAGAAGTATAAATACCTTCAAGCATGGCAAGGTTGATTTTTATATGTGATTTGGAATCAGTTTTCTTGTTTTATACCCATTATAACACCATAGGTTCTAGAGTGTCCTACAGTCAAAGTGTTTGAAATCTGAGTTCAACTCTTCAACTCTTAGTGGCAATGTAATGCTAGACAAGTTATTTGACTTACTTGATTCTCAGTTTTTTCATCAGGGGAAGTGACCATTCATTCTCTAGGCCATAGAACTGTTTCGATGATTGAAAAAGGTCATGAGCATAATGAATCTGATATATCACTAGATATATGGACACACACAATTTAAGGAGACATTTATTGTGCATCACATTTTGTAGAGGTTTCAATTCATTGTGTTTTAATGGCCAATCTCCATTGTCCACAGGAATACTAAATTGTCTTCCAATGTGGACTGATTTGCTTAATTTACTTTTTCTACCTGAGTTTAGAGCTGAGTTGTTTGGAGGCCAAGAGGAAAGAGGGGCTCTGTCACTTGCATCCTCTTGCTTTTTTTTTTTTTTTTCTCATTGTAGAGCAGGAAAGCTCCACCAAATGTGAATAAACAAACTATATCCCTATATTCAAAGAATGTGAACTTGAAGAATTAGTCCCAGGACACATTCAAAGTCTGTTTCATGTAGTTTATTTGTCAGCTTATTTCTCAGCCTATTTATCCTGAGCTAGAAAGGAGAATGAGTTTAGAAAGAAAAATCTGAAAACTTCTGAACCACAAAAATGTTACTGACAACAAAACTGTTGTGAGGCTTTTGCTTCTTGTGACTTTCTTTAGCTTAGTTTGAACAAAGGACTAAACCACTGTCTTACTCTGGTTTACCAAAATCCTTTGTTCTTTTCTATACTCCTCTTTTTCCCCCTCCACTCAAGTTAACAATTTTCAAAGTAATGCTTGTAGAAAATTGGTGTTGGGAAATCCCAAAGCTTGGTAAAGAGAAAAGGAGGGAGTTTGGGAAAGAAAGCAAGGGATATTCAGTAAAGAAAGTCCAATCTACTTTCATTTCCTTGGATCAAGCTGTCTACAGAATATCCCCACTTTTAAGAAGAGGAAATAGAGGCAGAAAATGTTTGTTAAACATTTTGTGGCTTCTGCTTGTATAATATCTTAGAGAGGTCCTGTGCTCACTGAATATGTTATCACTTAACTTGCCTCAGTTTTGTAAATCTGAATGACTCTTATGGAGCATTACCAGTTTGTAAAATAAGGTAAAATGCTCTCAAAACAGTTTAAAAACCGTTTTTATGCTTTTATAAGCTAATAGCTACAATTTTAACACAGTATTTTATTAGTTCAGCTGTTAACCCATAATATTTTCCAAATAAAAATGAATAATTCAGTGCCTCTACAAGTATTGTACTGGAAATAGTCCAGGATTTAGAAACTCCATTTTTTTTTAATTTTTGAAAGTTTACACTAAATTTCCTTTATACTCACCCTGCAAATATCAAGAGCTGGCCCTTAGTATATAACACAATCAGAGTTGTTTCTTCATAAATTTTAATGTAAATAAGATAAACAAACTTTATATTTGTATTTTTACAAAATCAAAGAAACCAGTAGATACCTAAATAAGATAAATCATGGGAAAATGCAAATTAGTTTGTCTGTTCTTCAAGAATAGGAAATGAAATGATGCAAATTGCAGGAGATAATTAGAAGAGTATGTGACAGGTGTCTGGAAAAGGAAAAGACAGGCAAAGCATAAAGGAGGGTTATGTCTTAAAACATAGACAGGAGGATGAAGGACAATGAAAGAAGTGGTAGCCAGTGCCCTCCGCATGGGATGGGAGGAATAAAACCACTGCGCCTCTGGACCTGCTTATAAAAGAAGAATACAGCACTTGGATAAAGCTAAGAAGGAAGCTAGTAATATTTTCTTCTGAGTTTTGTGAGAAAGACTAAAATATTTACTTGAAATAATTTTTTTCTTTCTACATCATTTCCATCATGGTTTCTAGATAAAATGCAAGATACATACAGAATCTGCTAAAAAATGCTTACACACTTCAACAGTTTGGCCTATTAAAAATGTTTGGAATCTTACATCCATACAAAGTAGCTTTTATTAATCTTATGATTCTCAATAAACTTAGAATTAAGCAATTTATAGAAGTTGGGCCAGGGATTTAGCTCAGTGGCTCAAGTGCTTGCTTGGTAAGCACAAGGTCATGAGTTTGATCCCTGGTACAAAAAAAAAAAGAGACAGACAGACAGAAATTCTTTTCCCTAATATATTTTGGTGGTCTCTCTCTGTCTCTGCCCCTCTCTCTCTCTCTCTCTCTCTATATATATATATATATATACACATATATATTTATTTATATATATGTGTGTGTATATGTATATATCAAATGTTACATTGGCATAATTATACTAAAGTATTTTTGTTTCTATTTTAAATTTAACACTATATTTTTGATAAATATGGAAACATTGATTATGTATCTCTGAAAACCTGGCAAGTTTTTGAAATTATGAACATTGGTATGAGATATTAGAAAAAAGACTAAGCACAAAAATGATGCTTTCAATATGCCTTTACTCTAATATACAGTATTGATATATCATGAATTAAATCTAAAAGATGGATAAGTCTGAGAACTTTATCATGGTCAGCATGTAGTAGCAAAGAATCAGTAGTAAAAGATTCAATGTCCCTGATTTAAATTACATAACATGTAATGTTGTCTTTCTGTCATGTGTTACTGATTTTATTCTAGTGATTGAAAACAATTTTAAATCCTTTCATAGGTCAATTCCTTTAATCCCATTTCACTACAATATCTGAAATCCCTGAAGGTTTCACTCTTTTCAGTGGTTTTGGGAACATAATCTTTAGAATCAATTGTAGATTATTAATTAGATCAACCTGTGCACAGGATCTTTATGTTTATTCTGATATGGATATGGACAAATTAGCTAATCAAGACATCACACTTTTTACTCTTGCTGGGGCAGAGACATTCCAATTTTAGATGGTTTTTATTTGACCAAAACTGTATTGTACACTGTGTAAAATGTGGCAAGTGCGGTTATTGCCTGAGGCATGCTTCACTCAAAATGGAATAGCAGATGGTACATCATGATGTATTATTAAAATGTAAAATATTTTGCATTACCTTTATCACCATCACCACCACCATCATTGTGTTATTGAACTTCTCTGGAATTGTCTGGTAAGGAGCCATTGCTTGTGACGATTTCTCACCTGCTCCTATGGGTCCCCACGCCACTGACCTTGCCAAGGTCTCTCTGAGCGCTCCTTCTGCTGCTGGTCCTTTTTCATCCCCTCAGACCTCAAGGATCACTTCCTACTCCTAATCACTTTGGATTAAAGCTGACAAAGTCTTTGTCGGCTTAATATTATTTTGAGGAAGAAAACATTGATGTTTAGAATTTTTTGATGAGTGGCATCAAAATTAAACAATCAGATGATGATGTACAATTTTTAAAAATTCTGTTTTTTCCAATCTTCCATGCTCTTTCATGCAATCATTGAATCTACTCATTTAGATTTACATTTTAAACTTATAAACTTGGAAAAGAAAGGTACTTAACTTTATACTATCTGTTATATATATTTCTCTGACCAACCAGATGTAACATTTTTACAATGCACATGCATTTGAAATTCTTTTGTATCTCCCAAAAGTGTAAAGCCAGTTGCCAGAAGAGGAAAAGAAACACATTTCTTTGTAGTTGATCTTAATGGGTGTCTGAAGTGACAGTTTAGGTGGGTTTTTTAAACCATTGGAAAGACTGCCATTTTCAATTAGATACCTCTATATCATCTTTGTACTGTGACACTGTACATTGGTGACATTGTTGGTAACTAAGAATGAAGAGCTAATGGGCAAAAATATGTCATTACTCTGTGACAGAAATCTACTTTAAACTCCTGATATAATCACATATAAAATTGCTTAACTATATGTAAACTGAGAGATAAATGAAATAATATAGAAGAAACTTAATCATTTGTTTCTCCAATATCAAACTATGTATGAATCAATGTTTATTAAATAATCAAATTTGACTTACATTAGTTATATCTTACATCTATCCCTCCTTTCCATAAGTTCACTTATGATACTGAAAAGAATGTGTTACTGTAATATTTAAGGTTTTCATAATTGTTGGATGGGAGCTAGACACACTCAGTTTGGCATTCCCTAAGGTGAGAAAGGTCACCTATGTATCTTTCAAAACTTATTCTTATTTAGAATTATTTTGATAGATACTCAAATAAGTCTAGAAAAAACAGGAAGACTATTCAGTTAGTAACTTGAATAATACCTAATCCTTGGGATTGGAATAAATCAAGAGATGACGTTGTATCTTAAAACAGCTATGGGTTTGTTTGAGAAAATGTTTTTTTTCTTATAGCAAAGCCAAGCAATATCATTATGAAATACAAACATTTGCTTCAAATGATAACAGATGATGTGTTAACCTTGTTTTTCTTAGTAGGTAGTAGGATCAATTTAAGTGCCTTCTGTGAAGTTATTCTTAATGCAATTCAAAGACAATTATGTAGTACAACCCCTGTGTCTTCCTTTACTGCAAAGATACCCTGACATGTTTTCACATTCCCACTACAACATGTAAGCAGTGTTTATATTGAGAGCATAACCCAGTGAAGGGGTAAAAGTGCTGAATGAATCTATCGACTCTACCACTTCAGATTCTACTTCAAAGAAAATTATGTTGGCCTGTATAATTATTAAACTGAAATGCAAGGATTTTTATATTGGTGCTGAACATTTTGTTGTTACTATTTTCTTTCTGAGACTAGATCATCTATTTCGGTTGATCACAAATGACTTCAGCTGCCCTTTGAAAGATAGTTTTTAATTTGGAAAGCCTACATTGTGTATTGCTTTACACTGCCTGTCATCATGTGGCAATTTTTAAATCAATTTTGCATTTAACAGAAAACTGAAGTAATATTTGCAGAAATTAAGCAGATCTATCTCTGTTTTATTAAAATCCTAGCATCAGCACCTTATCTTGTATTACACAGTGGAGAAAGTTTTTTTGTCAATAGATGTACGATGTTCCTTGCTAAGAAACTGCATGAATAACATATAATCAGTGTGAAGAAGAGTCTAGTCCCAGAAATAAATCAGATGTCTTTGACATTATTTATTAATGATTAGATAGGAGCCAACAAGTTACAAATAATCCTAAAAAAGGATAAATTTATTTACTTAAACTCATTCAGAGTGAAGTGTAAATGACCCAAGCCAGACCTTGTTTACTGCAGAAAATTTCAAGTTAGTTCAAAAATTATTTCAGGGAGTTTTGAATCTGTTAAGGAACTGTGCAAATCCTAGAAACATAGAAACCTTGTCTTCAAGGAGGTCAGAGCTTAAGGTAAAAGAATGACAGATAAGCAGACAAAAACCTTGCAGATAGGATGCTCTGACTGAGGTAAACACACTGTGTCAACAGAGCACACACCAGGGCTGTATGACACTGGGGCACTGAAAAGAGCACAGATTTCCCCCATCTGTCTCAGGCTTAGACCAAGTGATGCTTAGAATCAGGGAATAGAAATGTTTTGTGTCTTGGGTGCCTGAAGAAGGTGGAATTTGGGAGAAGAGTAGTAAAAAGGTATAAGAGTTTGCAGAAGTCAACCATGATCAGAGAATAGTGACTCCCTGAGGATCTGGACCTTGTCTTTCTTCTTTTCCTGCGTCTCAAAAAATAGCTGGCACATCATAGCAATGGATAAATAGCTAATAAATAAGGAGATATTTCTGAGGCCAGATGCAAATAGACAAAGACAGAATGTTGTGAATAGTTTAAGAAGCCTTGGATAAGCAATGAGTGACCTAGAATCTGGTCTTGGTACTACCAGTTAGTTAACTGTTATGTGTAGCTGGGGATCCCAGTTTGTTCACCTGTACAGAGACAGGGTTGGGCTATTCCATAATCTTCAAGGCCTTCCAGTAAATCTAATGTACAAAAGGATACCATTGCTGTTACAAAAAGCCTTGTGCTCCTAGTCATTTCTAAGTTATTTCTTATTGATTTAGAATCAAGTTTTTCCACAGACATAAGAACTTTAATATAAGAATAAGATACTTAATGCACAAAAGACGTTTGTGATTCTCATTACATCATGGAGAGAACCTAGTTTTGATTACTCCTAGTACATAACCTGTTTACCCTAAATTTTAAAGAAAATTACTATAACTTTTAATGTATTCTGCATGTATAAAATAAAATAAAAAGCAAAAGAAAATGTATTAATTTTAAAACAACAAAGAAGCCTAATTGGAGAGGTCACGAGGTCACATCATGTCCCATCAGGTCTGCCATTCAGCAGATGAAGTCACATGGAAGTTTGGAGCTGTCTCACCTGGTGGTGTGACCCATGTGGCCAAAGGGACTCCTCTTAGAAACACCTGTCCTCTGTCTTTATTATTCTAATATTCGAGGATGACCCTTGAATTCCTTGAGATTTGTCCAGAATGTCAATTTCAGTAAAAGTAGATCCAGAAAGTCTAATGAATTTCTAAAATTTATTAGTAGAAAAAAGGAAGCGATTCTCTGTGACTACCTTGTAACCTTGTAGATGACCTTTTGCTCTAGTATAGCACTGGGTGCAATGGAGACACTTAATTGAAGCCTGATCTTTGATCCTTTGTACAACAGTTACTTTTTATTGACTGGTGCCAAATGATTTTTTCTTTGTTTTAAAAGTTTGAAAAAGTGTCATGATATAACTTGGTGTATACTAAGCAAATTTCTCCAGAATATGGTATGTTTGCAGATATTCAATTTCCAATATTATTTGTTTAAGTGTTCTGTAACTCTCAGTGAAACTTGACTTTAGAAAATGTCATCATCCCTAGAAGAAACCTTGTTCTCATTAGTTTTGTTGTCAAACTGATTTTGAGCTGATCATGTAGGGAGCTGAATGAAAGCAGTATGAGAGAAAAGATTGAGGAGAAAGGAACAGAGAGAAAATAAACAAAATATTTCCTCCTCAAAACAAACCTGAAATCAAAAGTGAATAACTCATCTAAAAAAGGTAGCCAATAGAACAAATATTTACAATATGCATTTACTTCATGTGAACTCAACTATATGAAACACTTTGATAAACACATTCATGTATATATGCCTAGTATGCTCACAATGCAAACAAATTTTTCATTTAAAATATATAAATAGGAAAATATTTAGCAGATAGCTACAAGAACAACATGAGCATGTAAATATTCTCGAGATATACCAAATGTTAGAAATAGACTCCTAATGCTTTCAGGAAGAAAAAGCAAACTTACCTTCAGAGGAACGATAGTAGACTTCTGTGATGGCACATCTGTGTCCTGCTGCAACAGATGACAGAACAAAAAGATTTATTTATTATCTGTCCATCATCCATCCTAAACATAAGTCAAACTGCATTTAACACAAATATCCTGCCGAACACCATAGCTTAGCAGTACAGGAGAGTATCAGTTTATCACTGTGATTGTAGAGCTGACTAGGAACTTCAGCTAGCTGGGATCCCCAACACTGGGAGAGCATATCATACTGCCTATCACTATCCTAAATAAGGGAAAAAATTCATTTTCTACTGATTCCTCCACACACGCAGACCCATGCAGACTGAATGCATATTAGTTTTGTACAATTGTAAAATTTAGAAAGAATAAATCCAACCATCATGAAACAGAGACCATCGCAGTCTGTGATTTACAGCAAAAATGCTCCTCGGAAATAAACTTTGTTCTAATCTACATATCCTGTCCCCAAAACAAACTCACAATGGGTTATAAATATAAATAATGCAACCATTTGACATTCAGCAAAGACAACTAGAAAACATTTAGGACCCAGTACTTGGCAAAATGTTCTTAGATTTGAAATCACAAACATAATCCATTTTTCCATGAAGGAAAAAATTGATAACTTCTGGAAGTTAAAAGAATTTTGATTTACCACATCAAAATTAAAAACTAGTGCTCTGTGAAAGTCCATGTGTTGGAGACAAAAGATTGGTTGCAGACAAGTTAAAATTTTCCCTTCATAGGGAGTTTTAGGTGTGGTGAAAGCTGCATAATGCAGGTAATATTTCTTTTCTGGCAATTCTCTAATTCTGCAACTACATTTATGTGGCTGTAACTTTTTGTAGCTTCCTTTACATAAGCGTGACTCAAAAGTTTAGTGGTGGTAGTCACATTATAGGAAAAAGGAGTAATTTTTAAAATAGAACACAAAATGGTCCATACGTGCTTCAACATCTTAGAAACTCTGAGTAACTCTGTGTTTCCAATAAGGAGTGTCCTGACTGGTAATGATGTATCAGTGACATGAATTCTTTATTTCTCCAAAAAACTTAGTGAGGAGGTAAACACAAGAGAAAAGCAGAAAAAGGTATTGGGAAATATTCTTTTAAAAGGCAAATGTTTACAAACTTCAGTAGTATAAGGAAAAGAAAAAGTACAACAAAATAAACACATGTAAGTGTAGAGAAGTCAAAACTACCTGTTCCCTATTAAGAGTCTTGGCTGGACTTAATAATTAAACTGACATAAATAGATTAACAGGAGAAAAACATAAAAAATTTAATATAAGTTCTGCAAAACAGAGGAGACATAAAGAAATGAAGAAACAAGGAAACAGTCAATCACTTATAAACTGAATAGAGCAAAATAGAGTGAACTGTGAAAAGCAACTTAATTATGAAGGTAGACTTTGAAAAGTTACTTTAATAAAGCCTGTTTCTGCAGGATTCCCTCAGCTGTGACCACCCTGCAGAGGTCGGTGAAGGGAGCATCTTTCACAGTGGAATTTTTAAACTCTTGATCAGAAAAAGAAAGGAAATGTTAGCATATCCTTCTTGAAGGTGCCATTTTCCAAGTGCACTTGGCTCCAGTAAGCCTTACAGTAAAGTGTCATATTTCAGAGCATCATACCCTTTGCAAGCGATTCATTAATTGCTGGTCATCACTGCACAACAAAAGAGTCTGGTAACTAGTTTGGGAATCTAGGCTACTGATGAGTTTAACAATCAGGAAGCCAGAATTAATTCACTTTGTCTCTCAGATTCCTTTGTCCCATTTTAAAAATGAGCTGATAGTTGAGGGATGTCTCTGAGAGCCTGTCCCAGTCTGACTCTGAGGTCTGCCAGCTGGCCGTAGGGGAGAAATGACTGCTTCATGTATCAAACCTGCACCCTGTTGCTTATGCCAGTGAGTCACTGCCAAGGGTAATGCAGAGTGACACACAAATAAGATTCCAGAATCCAATTGGTTTTGCTTTTCTCATTTCCAGAGTGCAATGTTCTAACAGATTTAAAAGTTCTTCAATTTATAAATTCCACTCCTGAAGCAGAGTGAATCAAAGCACTTGTGGCATTCGAATCTCTGTACTTGGGGAATGATTTATTATGTCTGAATTTCCATTGTGTTTGTGTTGGGGGAAATAGGCTGCTGGGCAAAGTAAACATTTCCACAGTGTGAAAATGTGCACCTAGCAGCCCTGAACATGTGCCAAGAGGTTCCAACATTGCTTGAAAATTATTATTGCTCAATTAAGGAGCCCCAAATATTTGAATATTCAATGTAGCCATGTGACTAATTTGTATCTCCTCAAATCTGGATGACTGTTTTCCAAATGTGCTTTAATTTCAGTACATTTACAAAATAATTAAAATGCAATTTGCCAGGTTTTTAAGAATGTTTGCGATATGTGTTCATAAATGTCTCAGGTAGCACCATTTTCTGAGTTTTTCCAAATAGTGTCTTCCTCCCCTCCAATCCTTGTAATTCAACACTTAACAGGTACAGCAATTCTCATAAATAAACATGTGAACTGATTGAAATTAGTCATTAAACGGCATTCAGAGGAGAGTGCTTCAGCATTTATTTCCTAGATAGTCTCTGAAATGTTTTCAGTTACATAGAGGTGAGAGGAACCTCACAACTCTGAAAAGACGGTCTTTGAATTAGTATTATATTAAAGATCTGCCCCTCATTGGAGGGGCAGTGGTCGTGGCATGGATAAAAAGAAAAAAAATAGGAGATTTCACTTCCACTATTTAGGTTCATTTGTCTGTAGAAAAGACTTTTCCATCTGGTTAAGTGAAGATGAATGAATGAAGAATCACAGGGTTTTTACTTAATAAGCTTAATCACCTTGAAAAATTGAGGTAGTTATTCTGCCCACCAGGCATGAAGGGCCTAAGTGGTATTTGCCAAGTTGTTTCACCACCTTGATAATCAAGTTGCACAAGGTGCCACAGATCCAGGCTAGCAATGTGTGCCCCTAAGATGCTTACATTACTTTGAAATTACACCAGAAAAAAGCATTATACTGATATTTCAAGAAGGAAAACAATGACCTGGGGATAGGTCTTACTGTTTTTAATATTGTCACATGTGTCCCAAAGTTTGACAGAGAAAGAATATGTCAATGTGTCTCTTGGTGGGGGCTCTGGATTTAACTGAGGGGACATTTAAATCTGAGATATTACTTCTTGGGATACAGTATTTCCAATACAGTACAGTAACAATAATGTCAATAGCACAACAACTATACCAACGAGTGTCAGATACTGTTTTCAGTGCAGTTTGCACATTATTTTTCTTTTGTTCTCACTTTGTTTCTATCTGCCGCTTTAGACTGAGAGAAGTAAATTACAGAATTTAACTTTTCTGCAGTCTAGGAAGAAACAAAGGCAGGAGGGACACATGATTAGCATTTACCAGTATCTCTGGGTCCACTCGTGTCTCCGTTGCTTCTGAAGACTGGAACATACAAAAGCGACATGTTATCCCTTCTCTTTTTTCCTAAAAATCACCTGCTGGTTCTTAAATCAATTTCTGTTCTCTTCCTTATGATGAGTAATTTTCAAATAATCCTATTTCAAAAATTACAAGTAAATGTATCAACCTTGCTATACATATACTAAAAAGTTGTATTCTTAATTTTGCGGGTTTTCTTAAATGAGCATTAAACCATTTTCACATAAAATAAAGCAAGGATAATCCGTCAGGGAACAATGGCTGAACAAGAGGTTGTGATTCTTCACTTACAGCCAACAGTTAACAGAAGCAGAAAATACACAGAAGCAGTTACAAACACCACCCAGACCTAGGATGCCCAGATCCCTGCCCCAGGTACTCTGTGGTCAAGGCAATCATGAAGAAACTCCAAGAAGTGCAATGTAGAAGTGACTTAGGTAGAGTGTAAATTGCATTCGTGGAACACATACTTATCCAACTTCTTTGTTTCCTCTGGTGCAGAAATATTGGGAAGGTAGGCCTTTTTAGGAGAATAAACTCAGTAGGCAATGTCCAGATCAGCTTTTTGGGAAACAAGGCAGCATTAATTGTATTGCAAATCAAAGGCTGAAAAAACAAGACAGGTTGCTAATCTCAGCTGGCCACTGCATATGATCTCAGAGAGGTCACATAATCATTTATAGCTGAATTCCTCAGTAAAAATTCAGATGCATCACATAGGCCCAAAGTCACTGAATGATCAATAAATGACCTGTAAATCCATGGCTTGAAATAATGTAGTCCATTATTATTTTGGTCACTACCATTGTGAAACATGGTTTCTGTCCTGGCCAGTATTTGAGAATCTCATTCATATATTGTAAACACCTGATATCCTATCTCAACAAGACAGACAGTGCAAAAACAAACATGGAAAGATGAATCACTATGAAAGATAGGCACCCAGCCATCTGATAACCACTGCAGTGTTGGGCTAGGGTTTGGGAAATGTTCCAAGGTTCAGACTATACTGGTTACTTTTCATCTGAGAAAGAAAACATAACATAGGGATGTCATGTGACGTCCACTCGGAGAGTACCACTTCTGGAAATGGACAGTGGACAACCAAACCCTGGGACTCAAACCCTTCAGAATGGAAACAGGCGTTGAATGGAGATTCCAGTGGTGTTGCTACAGTCATTGTGATGCCTCCCAGAAATCTCCCTTTGAAGTTCCATCAGGTAGTCCACAGGAGCAATGAGTCTGAAGTTTATTGCCATGTTGCAAGAAATTTGCTAACTCCAGAGGATGGATACTTCTCTGCCTCTTTGTTACTGTGAGATCCAGTTATAATTTCACAATCTTTTCAAAGAAAGAAAGCATAAAACTACATCATATGCTCCTCGAGAAGAAAAGACCAAATTATTTTTATGGCCCTATATCTTCCGTTTTCCATTGGTACATCTAAATACAGCATAGTGAAATTTGTTTTGTTATACTGTTACATGCATGTGAAATATTTTTATTATTTTCACTACTATTACCCCTTCATTTCCTCTGGTGCAGAAATATTATTTACCCCTTAATTTTATTTACCTCCCACTGTAGAAGTATACCTTCTAATTTCCAACCATGTTTCCTTTCTTCATTTGTTTACTTATTTAAATTTATTACTAGATCCCTTATACATAAAAAAACATGATACTTTCTGAGCCTAGGTTGTTTTAACAAAATGGTCTCCAATTCCATACATTTTCTGAAAATAACACAGTTTAATTCTTCTGTATGACCAAATAATGATCCATTGTGTATATACCACATTTTCTTTATCCATGGGTATCTATCTAGGCTGCTTCCACAGCTTAGCTATTGCCAGTTACACTGCTATAAACATAAATATGCATGGATCAGTATATAATGATGCCTTTAATTCTCTCAGCAATGTACCAAGGAAGAGTCAAGCTGGTTCAAGTGGTATATCTGTTGGTTTCTGAGGACTCTCCATGTGGCTTTCCACAGTGTTTATACTAAGTGACACATCTAGGAGCAGAAGAGGATTCTTCTCCCTTGCATCCTTGCTGGGATTCATTGTCTTTTTATGTTCTTGATAACAGCCATTCTAACTGGTGTAAGATGGAATCTCAGAAGCGTTTGTAATCCTCTAATTGCTAAAGATATTGAACATTTCTGATAAATGTATTATCCATCTTTACTTTTTCTTTTGAGATATCTCTGTTCAGTTAATTTGCCCACTTATGGATTGTGCTAATTTTGTTTGGAGACTAAGATTTCTGTAAGATTTTTCTCTTCATTCTGCTGTTTTTCTATACCCAAGCTTTTTAATATGACATCATCCTATTTATTGATTCTTCATATTATTTCTTGTTTTTTTAAGGTCTTCTTCTGGAAGTCTTTGTCTATACCTATGGCTTCAAGTATTCCTCTTATGTTTTCTTCCAGTAGTTTTAAAGCTCCCAGTCTAATATCTAGGTTTTTGAATCATTTTGATTTGATTTAGAACAGAAGAAGAGATGAGGATCTAGTTTCAGTTTCCTTCTGTGAATGGATATCAACTTTCTCCACACCATTTGTTAAAGAAACTGTCTTTTGTCTACCATATGTGTTTGACTTCCTTGTCGAAAATTAGATGACTGAAAGTGCATGAGTTCATTTTTATGCTTTCCACTTTGTTTTTGTGCCAGTACCACATTGTTTTGATTACTGTAGCTTTGTAGTATAATTTGAAATCAGGTATTATGATGCCTCTTCTTGCTTAGCACTACTTAGGCTATTCTGAGTGTTTATGCTTCCATATGCATTTTAGGACGTTTTTCCAGTTCTGTGAAGAACATTGCTAATATTTTAATAGGGGTCACATTGATCTTGTAGTTCAGTTTAGATAATATGGCTATTTTAGCAACATTAGTTCTGCCAATCCATGAACGAGTGTTTTCCATTTTGTAGTGTTTCTTTAATTTTTTCAGTTTTCCATAAGTTTCATTACAGATACCTCTGTTCTGTAGGTTCCTTCTCTTTTTTCCTAAAAAATCACTTGCTGGTTGTTAAATCTATTTCTGATTTCTTCCTTATGATGATAGAAAGTATCTTACAGGTTGTTTCACAAGTATCTTTTTTTGCAACTATTGTGAATTGAATTATTTTCCTGTTTTCTTTCGTGGCAAGTCCATTTTAGCATATAGGAAAGCTATTAATTTTTTGTATTTTGATTTTTGTATTTTGATTCTTGCCACTTTACTGAATTTCTTTATCAGATCTAAGAGCCTTCTGGTAGAATTTTTAGTGTTTTCTATTTAAATGATCATAAGGTCCATGAATACACCTAATTTGACTTCTTTCTTTCCTTTATTTGTCCCTTTTATTTCTTTATTTGTCCTGGCTAAAGATTTCAATACAATATTGAGCAGTAATGGTGAGAATGAATGTCCTTGTCTCAATGATTTTTAGAGGAAATACTTTCAGTGTTTTTCCTGTGCATTATAATGTTGACAGTGGTTTTATTATATTTTGCCTTTATCAAATTGAAGAAAGATTTTTATTGTTAGAGTTGTATTGAATTTGGTTGAAAATTTTATCTTCCTGCATCTATTCAGATGATCTATTTAGCCTTGGTTATGTCACTAAGGGTTTCTAAATGACTTAATGACTCATCTGAAAATCCATCTTATTCTCCACATTTGGGAAATTTTCTGCTATAATTTCAGCAAAATTATTCCGCATCCTCCTTGAGAAAAGTGAATCGTAATTTTTTTCCCCTTGGAGTTGTGTAAAAGTATTTCCATAACCTTTTATTGTTTTTTTCTTTTTAATTTTTGTTTTAATGTTCTAGTGCAACTACTTTGTCTTCTAGGCCTGATATTTTTTCTTATAATTCATCTTGCCTTCTGTTCATAGTCAATTGAGTTTTTTTTATTTTGCTAAATGAAGATTTCATTTCCAGATTTTCTATTTTGCTCTTTTTTTAGATCTCTTTTACTGAAATGATCTTTCATAGCCTATATTGTCTTCCTTAATTCATTCAGCTGTTTAATTGCATTTGAGTTCATTGATCATGTTAATAGTTGACTTATTCAGCCACTTATTGATATCCTGTTTGAGATTATTGATCATTTTAATTGTCATTTTGTTTAAAATCTTTGTGTGGAATTTCATCCACTTTAACATCTGAGGGATCAGTTTTTGGGGAATTGTGAACTTTTGCAGGCATTATGTTGCCTTGTTTTCTCATAATTCTTGTGTTTTTGTGTTGAAGTTTATAAATCATTTGAGTGGAGATTGTTTAGTAAGTAGCTTTCTCTCTGTGATGTCCCTGGGCTGTGGATTTATCTAAAAGTAAAGGTACACACTGAACCTATTCAGATTACTGGCTCAACCCTTAGCAGTGCTTTGTGAGAAGAAAATAACTAGGAGTAATATCATTATCTAAAGCACTAACCTGATACCTTTTTAAACTTGTTTAAAATATCTGTACTATTTAATTAACTACATAAAACAATTGGACAGTAATAATGTAGATGAGGCTTAAGAAAAAAAAAAGAAAGACTTTCATGGTAATATTTATAAACAAGTAAGAAGCAGAGAAAGAGGGCTGTGA